>CM053037.1:49537151-49839651 GCA_028564925.1 Lithobates sylvaticus
ATATATATATATATATATATATATATATATATATATATACACACACAGAAACAAGGAATATTATTTACAATTTGCATCTTTTAAAAAGTAATTACCTTTTGCAGGAGCTTTTTGTATTTCTATATTTATAATCTTTGTAAATGTAGATAAACTTCCTGGTTCCTGGAGCGGGAGGAGAGTTTTCCATAGCTTTTGCAGGAGCTGCCCCCATCAAAATTGGCCCATCAAAACTTCACAATCATACTACCCCAATCAAAATTGCCCCGTCAAACACAGGGGAAATTTTACCGCCGACGATATGGGCGGCGTGGTGTGAAAGGGGTCTTACTCAGTCATACAACACTGTACCCAATTTTTTTTTTTTTTTTTATCTTTTTCACAAATAGAGCTTTCTTTTTTTTATTTAATAACCCAAATCAGTGTATATTATTTAGTCTTTCGGAAAATTATCCAAATACCAATTATCCAATACTATCAAAAAATAAAATAAGTTGCCTTTAATTATACTTTGTTTCAGGGTTAGAGAAAGTGCTCCACAACATACACATTTTTTTCATATATATTTTCAGAGACTACAGGTGTGCTGGAGTCAAAATACATCCAAGGACTCTATAACTTTCCTAAAGACTAAATAATATACACTGATTTGGGTTATTAAAGTGGAGTTCCAGCCGCAATTTTTTTTTTTTTAAGTCAGCAGCTACAAACACTGTAGCTGCTGACTTTTAATAAAGACACTTACCTGTCCAGGGATCCCGCAATGTGGCCCCCCCAGGCTGATCCGTCCTTTGGATTGGGTGCAGGCGCCACCATTTCAACTAAGGGAAACCTGAAGGCTCCACTGCTGGTTTTCTACTGCGCATGCTTGAGTTGCGTGGTGCTTCCTGAATGGCCCGTCGTCTTCTGGGACACACAAAGGTCCCAGAAGGCAGTGGGGGAGAAGAGGATGTGATGTAGTGGGCCGCGGTGAGGCTGGGATGGAAGTACACAAGATACTTCATAAAAGGTAAGGAAAAAATTAATAAATCAAAAATGATCCAAAATCGAGTGGTGGAGGGGTTGTCATTCCTTTAAGACAAAGTTGTAAAAGTGGGTGGAACTTCACTTTAAATACCACCAAAAGAAAGCTCTATTTGTGTGAAAAAAATGATAAAAATGTCATATGGGTACAGTGTTGTATGACCTCGCAATTGTATATACAGTACAGTGACTTGAAAAAGTATTCATACCCCTTGTCGTGCATTTGTATTCAGCCCCCAATACTTTGTAGAACCCCCTTTCACTGCAATTACAGCTGCAAGTCTTTTTGGGATGTCTCTACCAGCTTTGCACATCTAGAGAGGGACATTTTTGCCCATTTTTCTTTGCAAAATAGCTCAGGCTCTGTCAGATTAGATGGAGAGCGTCTGTGAACAACAAATTCCAAGTCTTGCCACAGATTCTCAATTGGATTTAGGTCTGGACTTTGACTGGGCCGTTCTTAGACCCCATACACACTATTAGATTTTCTGCAGATTTTTGTCTTCAGATTTACCAAAACCATATAATATGAGGTCAAACCTTAAGAGTTTCAATTTTTATGCAATCAGGCAGGCCCTTGCGCTACATGGTTTTTGTAAATCTGAAGACAAAAATCTGCAGAAAATCTAATAGTGTGTATGGGGCTTAAAGCCTCGTACACACGGTTTGTTGGCCAACCGAGCGTCTGATTTTTGACAAAAGGATGTGTGCCAGGATCTTGTCTTGCATACTAACGGTACACAATTGTCGTGCCACAAACACCAACGTAGTGACGTAATACGAGGAATTTTAGCTCTTGAGCGCCACCCGTTGGGCCCCTTCTGCTAATTTCGTGTTTGGTGAGCATTGATTCCGAGCATGTGTGTTAGAACTTTCGACTTTTGTGATGGATTTGTGTACTGACCATACGTGGAGCCGTTGTCCGCCGAAAATTTACTAGCCTGTCATCCAACATTTGTTGGCTGGAAATTGGAAAACAATTGTCTAAAGGAGCATACTAACGGTAAGATTTAGGACAACAGTCTGTCAACACAGATAATTCCCTTCCAACAATCGTACCCTGTGTACGAGGCTTTACACATGAATATGCTTTGATCTTAACCATTCCATTGTAGCTCTGGCTGTATGTTTGGGTCGTTGTCCTGCTGGAAGGTGAACCTCTGCCCCAGTCTCAAGTCTTTTGCAGACTCTAACAGGTTTTCTTCTAAGATTGCCCTGTATTTGGCTCCATCCATTTTCCCATCATCTCTGACCAGCTTCCCTGTCCCTGCTGGAGAAAAGCATCCCCACAACATGATGCTGCCACCACCATGTTTCACGGTGGGGATGATGTGTTCAGGGTGATGTGCAGTGTTAGTTTTACACCACATAGCATTTTACTTTTAGGACAAAAAGTTCAATTTTGGTCTCATCTGACCAGAGCACCTTCTTCCACATGTTTGCTGTGTCCTCCACATGGCTTCTCACAAACTGCAAACGGGACTTCTTATGGCTTTCTTTCAACAATGACTTACTTCTTGCCACTCTTCCATAAAGGGCAGATTTGTGGAGGGCACGACTAATAGTTTTCCTGTGGACAGATTCTCCCACCTGAGCTGTGGATCTCTTCAGCTCCTCCAGAGTTACCATGGGCCTCTTGGCTGCTTCTCTGATTAATGCTCTCCTTACCCGGCCTGTCAGTTTAGGTGGACGGCCATATCTTGGTAGGTTTGCAGTTGTGCCATACTCTTTCCATTTTCGGATGATGGATTGAACAGTGCTCCGTGAGATGTTCAAAGCTTGGGATATTTTTTTATAACCTAACCCTGCTTTAAACTTCAACTTTATCCCTGACCTGTCTGGTGTGTTCCTTGGCCTTCATGATGCTGTTTGTTCACTACGGTTCTCTAAAAAACCTCTTAAGGCTTCACAGAACAGCTGTATTTATACTGAGATTAAATTACACAGGTGGACTCTATTTACTAATTAGGTGACTTCTTAATGCAATTGGTTCCACTAGATTCTAGTTAGGAGTATCAGAGTAAAGGGGGCTGAATACAAATGTATGCAAAACTTTTCAAAAATATTTATTTGTAAAAAATTGGAAAAAACATTTATCATTTTCCTTCCACTTGACAATTCTGTGCCACTTTGTGTTGGTCTATCACATAAAATTCCAATAAAACACATTTAGGTTTTTGGTTGTAACATGACAAAATTTGGAAAATTATAAGGGGGATAAATACTTTTTTTAGGCACTGTATATCTGAAAATCAATCAGTCCTGATGTACTGACGGCCTATCTAATTTATGGAGACCCAAAAAATCCCAGGACAGTACAAATAACACCCCCCCCCCCCCCACAAATGACCTTTCTGGAAATTACACTGTCTGAGGCATGGTGCGTTTTTCGTAGTTGTAATTTTTTGTCACAATTTTTCCTTGGAAAATTAAGAACAAAAATGTTTTTTTCAAATACATTTTTTACATACTGTCACCAGCGCAGTACAACATCATCATATAGCTGGTGTGGTGGTGATCAGAGACACTGACTGGTGACAGTATGTGAAAAATAAATAAATAAATAAATATATAAAATATATATATATTATTATTATTTTTTTTTTCAATTATTTAAAATATTTTACTATTTTTCTTTTCTTATTTTACTTTTTTTTTTCTGAGTAGAAGATCTGGAAAATCTCTGCTACTTTTATCGTCCAATCATGTGCAAGCAAAAATGATGTTTTTTAAACTGGAACTGCAGTCTGCTCACATAATTTGTAATAAAAACAATTTTGCCATTCTGAAGCTTCCCTCAAACAACTTTGCATATTAAAAAAAATGTTTTAGTATCCAAAGTTAAAACAACAAGGGCAGAAGATTTAATAGATGGAAAGGTGAAAAAATTACTGAAGGTCCACTTTGATTTTCTTGCATGTCCCCCCTCAGATCTACAGGGACTGCACTTCCAAGTGCACCTGTAATGTAGAGTGGATTTGCCTATAGTAAATAACCCCCCCCCCCCCCCTGTGCATTGTTGTGATTAGCTGTGATTGGCCACAGCTAGTCACATGGTACAAATGGGCTGTAATTGGCCCTTTTTGTACCATGTGATCACTGTGACCATTCACAGCTAGCAACACAATTGTATAGAATAAATGGCATTAACCACTTTCAGACCGGACCATTTTTCTGGCTTAAAACCAGACCACTTTTTGCGATTCGGCACTGCGTTGCTTTAACTGACAATTGCGCGGTTGTGCGATGTGGCTCTCAAACAAAATTGACGTCCTTTTTTTCCCACAAACAGAGCTTTCTTTTGGTGGTATTTAATCGCCCCTGCGGTTTTTATTTTTTGCGCTATAAACAGAAAAAAGCGTTAATTATGAAAAAAAACACATTATTTTTTACTTTTTGCTATAATAAATATCCCCCAAAAATATATATAAAAAACATTTTTTCCTCAGTATAGCACGATACGTATTCTTCTACATATTTTTGGTAAAAAAATTGCAATAAGCGATTATTGATTGGTTTGCGGAAAAGTTATAGCGTTTGCAAAATAGGGGATCGTTTTACAGCATTTTTATTAATAATTTTTGTTTTACTAGTAATGGCGGCGATTAGCGATTTTTATTGTGACTGCGACATTATGGCGGACACATCAGACATTTTAGACACATTTTTGGGACCATTGTCATTTATACAGCAATCAGTGCTATACAAATGCACTGATTCCTGTGTAAATGACACTGGCAGTGAAGGGGTTAACCAGGGGTGGCAGTGTAGGGGTCAAGTGTTCCTAGGGGCGTGTTACTAACTGTGGGAGGTGTGGCTGTGTGTTAGTGACCACTGATCTCTGTTCCAATCACAGGGAGCAGAGATCAGTGTCACTTGTTGCTAGGCAGAACGGGGAGATGCTGTTTACTTCCGCATCTCCCCGTTCAGCCTTCCCGTGAGACGATCGCGGGTATCCCTGTGGCGATCGAGTCCGCGGGACCCGCGACCGGACTCACAGGGGTCCCGACCAGCGCGCACGCGATGGCAAGGCGGCATTCTTAAAGGGACGTACCTGTACGACCTTATGCCTGTTCGTGCCATTCTGCCGACGTACATCGTCGTGCGCCGGTCGGGAACCGGTTAAAGGAGGCCATTTAGAGCGGCCTGTTCTCAGGAGGACATCATATGAGGTATAAAAGTATGTCCTGGAAATGTAGAGACAGACGGGGAAGTCTGTAGGGAACAAATCTTGTAGCAATTTTTTTATATTTTTTCAAAGTTATGGCATTTGAATGAGAACATGTAACAAATATAGGATAGTAGGTGTTATCTAAATTTGGCTGCAAAAATGCAAATACACTTTAAAGCTGCTTGCAAAGTTACAGAACAGTCTGATGTGTCCTTTGAAAGTGAAATATATATATATATATATATAAAAGAATAGCGGCGTGGGGTTCCCCTTCAAATTCCTACCAGGCCCCCCCCCAGGAGTACAGCCTGTGGGCAGAAAAGAAAGGGCAATGAGTATGCACCCCTCCCCTTTCTTTTTTTTTTTTTTACAGTAAACCAAAAATAGCTTTATTGAAAATAGTAAAGATACATAACAGCAGCAATTTAGACATTGAGGTACAATACATTGCTTATGCGGTTGGGTACATGCAGGCAGGGTACAGCCGAACGTGAGTGTAGAACATTATAAGACAACATAATGAAAATCCAAACGTATTTTCCAAGGTAGGCTGTGTATACCAAACATAAGAGCACACATGAATGATTTTGCGCCCCCAATACTTCCCTTAACCTATACCGTAGGGAGAGGATATTGGCTGTCGCTAGGCTGGGAGCAGATTCTGACATCAATTTCACACTGGTAATTTGTTGCATGTGTCAGCATCATTTAGCCAGGCATCCCAGATTTTTCCATATTTGGCTGCGCATCCCCTGTGGACGTATATCTCTTTCTTGTAGGGGAGGACTGCATTTATCGTGGCTATCCACTCCTGTAGGGTTGGTGGTAGGGCCTGTAGCCATTTTCTGGCAATGAGTAGTCTCGCCATGAAAAGTGATTCCTGAAGGAATATTTTATGGAATCTGTCTGAGTCAGGGTCGGGAAAAATGCCTAGCAGACATTGCTTGGGGCATAGAGTTAAAGGTGACCCCATCTTGTCATGGATAAATCGTACAATCTGGGTCCAATAGGCCTGTATCACCGGGCACTCCCAAATCATGTGGAAAATAGTGCTTTGCGGGCTCTGGCATCTGGGACAGAGAGGGCTGTACTTCCCTCTTGTATTTCGCTATCCTAAGTGGCGTCAGATACGTCCTGTGGAGTATGTATAGTTGTGTGAGGCGGTCAAACAACTTAGTTGAAACTTTCTTGCAAGATTCCAACGCATCTTCCCATTCGTCATCCCCCAGCTCCCCCACCTCGCGTGCCCATCGCTCTTTCAATTTATATGCCAGTGTCACCTCCTGTGGTCTAAAGAGTGAGTTGTATATCAGAGAGGTCAGTTTGCGGTGGTCCTGCCCATTAAAAATATGGACTAGATCAAGGCAGTCTACCTTCGGTGAGTTCTCCCGGAATTGCACTTGTAGAGCGTGGCGGAGCTGGAGGAAACAAAAATGCATGGAGTTGGGGAGATTAAACCTCTCCTTGAGCTGCTGGAAAGACCTTAGCACATCCCCCTGGTATAGGTCCGACAAGTAGTGCACCCCCCTAGCCTGCCACAGTGTTTGGGCCGGTACTGACGGTAATTCCCGAAGGCCTGAGTTGTGCCAGAGGGGTGTATGAGAGTGTGTAGGTGGAAACCCTAGTCTGCGTCCCACCACCTCCCAAATCTTACAGTGATTATATAGCAGCCCAGACCTATCTTCCAATGAATCTCTATTTGCATGGTCTCTAAATATGATCTGAAAGGGATGGTCAGCGCCGCGACTATGTTGAGAGCATATTAATGTCAAGTATCGTTCTTTGTCAAGTTTATCCAAATGAAAAAAATGTGAGAGCTGCGACGCCAAATAGTAAAGATTAAAGTCAGGTAGGGCTGCCCCCCCAAGCTCAGTTGGGTTTTTTAATGCCTGCCAAGACAGCTTGTGGCGGCTGGATCCCCACACGAAGGAATTAAGGATGGCCTCAATGGATTTGAAGATCTTGAGGGGTAGATAGGTAGGGGCGTGCCACAATACATACAAAAATCCAGGAAGGAGGATCATTTTTATTAAATTGATTCGCCCCATCACCCCCAGAGGCAGCTTGGCCCAGATCTGGGTTTTGGATTTCATTTTCACTATAAGGGGTTCAATGTTGTCTACGGCATATTCCTCGGGTGAGCGGGTAATGGTGGTACCGAGATACTTCAGTGAGCTGACTCTAAGGAGTGGGGAGGAGGCCTGTGCACTCGTAGGAGCCCCTACGTCTAGTGGGAGCATTTGGGACTTGTCCCAGTTGATGGTCAAGCCGGAATGGGAGCCAAAGGTCTGGATGGTTGCAAGGGCGGCCTGGAGAGATGGACCCCAGTCAGCCAAGTACAGCAGCATATCGTCTGCATACAGGCTGATTTTCTCTTCCATCTCCCCAAGCCGCAGACCCTCTATTCCTGGGTGGTTCCTAAGGGTGGCTGCGAGCGGTTCCACTGCCAGGGCATATAGCAACGGGGATAAGGGACAGCCCTGGCGTGTACCACGGGCCAAGGGAAAAGGTTCAGAGATTTGGCCATTTATCAAGATCCTGGCACAAGGGCCCTGATAAAGGAGGCGGATTCACTTGATGAAGTTGGGCCCGAATCCAAATCGTGACAGGCATTCCCACAGGTGTCCCCACTCGACAGAGTCAAACGCTTTGGCGGCGTCAAGAGACACCACCACTCTGGAGCCCATTTGACTATGTCGAGCCTGGACATTCATGTGGAGTCTGCGTAGGTTATAGGCCGTGTTTTTCGCCAGCATGAACCCGGTCTGATCCGGGTGAATTAACATTGAGATCACCGTGTTCAGGTGTAGCGAGAGAACCTTGGCCAGGATCTTGACGTCCAATTGAAGTAATGAGATTGGGCGATATGATTCGGGGAGTTCTAAGTTTTTACCCGGTTTAGGAATTAAGACAATGTAGGCCTCTCTCATGGAAGGGGGGAGGGTTTCAGAATTAAATATGTGGTTAAACAATTCGTGCAGTTTTGGGACCAGTGTCTCGGCATAAGTGGAGTATAACTCAAGGGGGAGGCCGTCTGAGCCCGGGGCCTTGGAAGTGTTAAGTAGGGACATCGCATTCAGTATCTCCCCAGGAGTAATAGGCCTGTCTAGGGATTCAGATTGGGATTGCCCGAGTACAGGTAACTCTATGTCATTAAGCATTGCAGCCGTCTCCTCAGCTGGCCTATCCACTGTGGATGAGTATAGGGATGCGAAGAACGATCGAAACTCACCAGCCACTTCGGCTGGGTCGGTAAGTATAGCCCCGTCCGCGGCGCGAAGGGAGACTACCACCGGTGGCTTGTGGTCCAGGTGGGCCAGATATGCCAATAGGCGTCCCGATCGTGCCCCGCACTCATATGACCTCTGCCTAATGTAGAATATGTTTCTAGTTGCCTTTTCAAAATGGAGGTTATTCACCTCCCTAGCTTGCATTTTCAATTGGTTGGCCATGTCAATAGAGGGGTTGTTGGTGAAAGTGCGTTCCGCATCAACTACCCCTCCCTTTTCTAAAGCATGCAAGGCCTGTCAACATTGGATGGGTACTTTACAAGAAAGGATGACAAACGACCAACGTCTAAAGTCACTTCCTGTTCTTGGGCAGACAGAAAGGATTTTCCTTTTTTTTTTTTTAAAGGCAAAATTTAATATTTTTTTCTCTCTTAAAAAGGTAAATAAGAGATCTTTTGACCCCAGATCTCTAAATAAAGAGAACCTGTCATGCTTATTTCTATTACAAGGGATTTACATTTCTTGTAATAGCAATAAAAGTAATAAAAAAAAATAAAGGGACAGTGTAAAAAATAAATAAGAAAGAAAAAAAAAGTAAAGCGCCCCATCCCTCCATCCTTGTGCTCAGAAGTGAATGCATACACAAGTCGTACCCGCATATGTAAACAGTGTTCAAATCACACATGTGAGATATCGCCACGATCGTTAGAGCGGCAGCAATAATTGTAGCACTAGACCTCCTCTGTAACTCTAAACCGGTAACCTGTTAAAGCGTCGCCTATGGAGATTTTGAAGTACCATAGTTTGTCGCCATTCCACAAGCGTGCGCAATTTAGATAGTTATATAGTTAGTCAGGTTGAAAAAATATACAAGTCCATCTAGTTCTACCAAAAAAATACAATCCCCCATACATAATCCTTCACCCAGAGTTGATCTAGAAGAAGGCGGAAAACCCCAGCAGAGCATGATCCAATTTGCTACAGCAGGGGAAAAAATTCCTTCCTGATCCCCGAGAGGCAATCGGATATTCCCTGGATCAACTTTACCTATAAATGTTAGTACCCAGTTATATTATGTACATTTAGGAAAGAATCCAGGCCTTTTATAAAGCAATATACTGAGCTGGCCAGAACCACCTCTGGAGGGAGTCTATTCCACATTTTCACAGCTCTTACTGTGAAGAAACCTTTCCGTATTTAGAGGATCTTTTTTCCTCCAGACGTAAAGAGTGCCTCCTTGTCCTCTGTAATGACCTTAAAGTGAATAACTGCACACCAAAGTTCAATATATGGACCACTTATGTATTTATACATGGTGATATATCCCCCCTTAATCCCCTCTTCTCAAGAGTGAATAAATTCAGTTCCTCTAATCTTTCCTCATAGCTGAGCTCCTCCATGCCTCTTATCAGTTTGGTTGCTCTTCTCTGCATTTTCTCCAGTTCCCCGATATCCTTTTTGAGAACGGGTGCCCAAAACTGAACTGCATATTCCAGATGAGTTCTTTTTTTTTGTTTTTAAAAGCCAGTGGCGTGTGAAACACACCCAAAAACTCCACCCGGTGCCAAAAAAAGTGCACACACAAAGAGTGACACAAAACGTGCAACGGGTGTTACACTGCTCCTCCACTAGGGAAGGACCTTACCCTGATCCCCCGGGGAGTTAGGTTCCAGACGGAAACTGAGGTACTTCACTAGGTCCGTCCGAAACCTGATGGACCCCTTTCTCTGGAGGGTCTGCTGAAACAGACCCACCCAAGTACTCGGTGGGGCTCCCCCGAAGGAAGACCCCATAAGAGAAGGTGAACTAAGCCAAAAGGCCATGTCCACCCCCATCCAAAGACTTTCAAGGTAGGCCCGTGGACCCACACCCTACTCATCACACAGTGACAATCATGTAACATATCAAACAAAAAAATACCAAAAAAGTGACAAAGGGTAAATAAATAGAAAGTGGGGGAGAAGGAAGTTGGAGAGAGTGAAAAGTGACCATTGTCCAGTACACTGGCTGGCCCTCCGGCCAGGAATAAAAAAATTCCTCTGGTCCTAGCCAAAAGGCTCGGCCCTAGAGGCAGGTGTAAAATACGTGTGTTGGTGAAGTGACCATGGTGCCATAAATCAAAGTGACCCTCACTCACAGTGATTGTACGGCACCCACTTCAGGGGCACATTCACCACAGGCTTTTCGTCCCAACCCTGACCAACAACCCAGACCAGAGCAGCTCCCCTCCAGGCAGGAAGGCATGAAGTTCTGAGAGCTTGGTGAGAGCCCTTTACCATCAGGCTCCACCGTCGCTCCCATCACTCCTACCTAATTACATTCAGGAAGTACTAACCGCTCCTCCCCCCCTCAAAAGGAGGTGCCGGTGTTCTCTCCCGAAAAACTGTCCGGAGCTAGAACTGCCCCAATCTAGGCCAGAAGACCAGGGACCTGACCCAATGGAGCACCCATCCTCACCAGGAGCACCCTTCCAGATGGCTCAGACTCAACCATGGGCTGGCCCCTAATATCTGCCGGGCAGCACAGCGTAGTCACTACCGAAACCGTCCTTCCAGGTGCAATGAGACCATTGGATTTGCCTGCCCTCCCCAATGGGAACGGCACAGCGCCTCCTCTGGAAACTGATAAGAACAGATACTACACTTGATCTTAGCCAAAAGCCAGAGAAGCAATGAGTTCTTACTAATGATTTGTACAGGGGCAAAATTATATCTCCAGGGCTTTTTTTCTGGCAGAACGGCATTCCGCCACCTCTGGCAAAGGTAGTGAGAAAGAACTTTTTCTCTTTCTTATTTACTTTACTAGGTCGTGAGCCGCAGAGTAAGCTGGAAGCCGCATAAGCCGAAACAGCTTCTGTAGCGCCGGCTGCAGCCCTTACAAGAGTGGAAGGCGGAGTGATATCACCTGCACTCCGCCTCTCTCTGCAGACAGGATCGCTTGCTCCTTTATGGCACCAATCGCAGCTGTCAGGAAGAGCTGAAGTGCGATGTGCTAGCCTGGTAAGTTAATTATTCAGTGTTGCTGGATGGAGGCTGTCTATTAACACTGCTTGTATATGGTTGCTACCTGGATGTCTTTTTGCTGTATAAGGAATGTCTCTTGCTGGATAAGGAATGTCTCTTGCTGGATAAGGAATGTCTCTTGCTGGATATGGGATGTCTCTTGCTGGAAATGTGGGATGTCTCTTGCTGGAAATGTGGGATGTCTCTTGCTGGATAAGGGCTGTCTATTGCTGTAAAGTGAAAGTAGGGCTGCGCTATGAACCTAAATACTGTGCGAAATAAAGTGCAAAGGTGCTCAATAAAAGATATGGTTGAAAGAGGCAATGTTCAAAGGTCAAAATATATCCAATCCTAGTCAGTATAAAAACGTATTGCATGCCCTGGGATTTCTTTGGATAAAACAATAAAAGTGTATCAATAAAAGTATAACAAACACTCAAATGATTCTTCATAGAACAGTGATAGGAAATATATCCATATGGTGTACAGATGAGGTGAAAACAACAGTGCTCAAAAGAAGGTGCACTACAATTGCAATGAATCCTGAAGGGATAGCTAAAATCCTAAACGGCATATAAAAGCATACAAAAAAGTTTCCTCTATATAGGTATATAATGTTCTTATAGGTGAAAGCAAAAAAAAAGATAAGTAGTGTCCATATAAGGTGCAAGGTAGGTAAGTGGCTGTATATTAGTAGCGTCAGCATTAGACATGTGCACAATGAAAAAAATTTGTTTATTTTCGTTTTGTTTTTTTCGTTTCCGTTGATTCGTAACGATTCGTAAATTCTTAAGTCGTCGGTGTTCGTATTCGTAACGATTCGTATTTTCGTAAGAGTTATTTTTTCGTTGATTCGTTTTTCCGTTGATTTCGTTTCTTCGAAATTCGGACTCATTCGTATTTTCGTAGATTTAGTTACATTTGTACTTTCGTTAGATTGATTTATTCGTAATTTCGTAAAATTGTTTTCGTAGATTCGTAATCGGAGCATAATTCATAATTTTATGTAATGTGTATGCTATTATTACAGTTTAAGAGACACGGAAAATTATGAATCAGAAAAAAAAAGTTACGAATGTACGAATTTTTTCGTTCAATCCATTCAAAGCACGTTAAGCAGCGCCATTGTAAGAGAAACGGAAAATTACGATTTGAAAAAAAAAAAAGTTACGAATGTACGAACTTTTTCGTTCAATCGATTCGAAGCACGTTAAGCAGCGCCATTGTAAGAGACACGGAAAATTACGAATCGAAAAAAAAAAATAAAGTTACGAATGTACGAATTTTTTCGTTCAATCCATTCGAAGCACATTAAGCAGCGCCATTGTAAGGGACACGAAAAATAACCAATTGAACAAAAAAAAAAGTTACGAATGTACAAATTTTTTCGTTCATTTTGATTTTCGTTGTTCCTGTTTTGGTTTTTCGGATTTTCTTTTTTCGTAGATTCGTTGTTTTTTAATTATTTTTTTGGGGATTTTCGTTGTTTTTCGGATTCGTTCGATTCGAACATTCGTTAAAATTTTAAGCGAATCGTTCGTTCATTCGTACGATAACGAATGAACGAATATAACGAATTTTAATGAAAAACGAAAAAAAAACTAAACTAATTGCACATGTCTAGTCAGCATAAAATGACAAAGTGCTGGTGACAATCCTCTGGCATAAAGTGCTGATGATAGGTGACTTCCTGGTTCCTGTGCAGAGTAATGTATAGATGTATATCTCAATGTGTTTCTTGGCAGCCTCCCAGTATGGCGTATCCGGCTCCACTGGTGTGTGTCTCTAGTCTGGAATCAGAGTCCCCCTATTGTCCCTGGTGTGTCTGCATCCAATGAACCTCGCAATGGGGCATGGGGGGAAGTAAAGAGGGATGCCCGATAGTGTAATATTTCCAAATGTTTATTGACAAAACAGTAGTGCCGCGATGAGAGATTTTGGTCAGAAAATGCGACCGTGTGTATGCTCCATCTAACTTTTACTGGCGGAATTCAAGCCAGCAAAAGATTGAGAGCATGTTCGAAACTTTTTCCGACTGAAAAATTGAGATCGGAAAATTCCGATCGTCTGTACCAATTCTGACGCGCAAAATTTCTACGCATGCTCGGAAACAATTTGACGCATGCTCAGAAGCATTGAGCTTAATTTTCTTGGCTCGTCGTAGTGTTGTACGTCACCGCGTTCTTGACGGTCGAAAGTTCAGCGAAATTTTGTGTGACCGTGTGTATGCAAGTCAAGCTTGAGCGAACATCCGCTTGTGTGTACGTAGCATAAAAAGTAAAATTAAGGTACTCACAATAAGAAGTATCAAACAGGTATATAACAAACGAGCTGCGAGCTCGCCCACGTCACTTCCGGTGCCTCGTGTACTTCTTATTGTAAGTACCTTGATTTTACTTTTACTGTTTTGTCAATAAACATTTGGAAATACTACACTATTGTTCGTCCTTCTTTACATCCCACCATGCCCCATTCCGAGGGTCATTGAATGCGGACACACCAGGGACAATAGGGGGACTCTGATTTTGCCGTTTAGGATTTTACCTATCCCTTCAGGATTTATTGCAATTGTAGTGCACCTTCTTTTGAGCACTGTTTTTTTCACTTCATCTGTACACCATATGGGTATATTTCCCATCACTGTTCTATGAAGAATCATTTGAGTGTTTGATATACTTTTATTGTCTTATTGATACACTTTTATTGTTTTATCTGAAGAAATCGCAGGGCATGCGATACGTTTTTATACTGCCTAGGATTGGATATATAGTGACCTTTGAACATTGCCTCTTTCAACCATATCTTTCATTGACCACCTTTGCACTTTATTAAGCACAGTATGTAGGTTCATAGCGCAGCACTACCTTCACTTTATATATTTTCTGGGTTCTGATATTTCCTTCAGTGTTGCAACGTTGTTAAAAAATGCACACATTTGGTAGCGCAGGATTATCATTGTATTAAATGTTTCTTGCTGGATAAGGAATGTCTCTTGCTGCATATGGGCTGTCTCTTGCTGCATATGGGCTGTCTCTTGCCGGATAAGGGCTGTCTCTTGCTGCATATGATGGGCTGTCTCTTGCTGCATATGGGCTGTCTATTGCTGGATAAGGGCTGTCTCTTGCTGGATAAGAGCTGTCTCTTGCTAAATAAGGGCTGTCTCTTGCTAGATATGGGCTGTCTCTTGCTGGATATGGGCTGTCTTTTGCTGGATATGGGCTGTCTCTTGCTGGATAAGGGCTGTCTCTTGCTGGATATGGGCTGTCTTTTGCTGGATATGGGCTGTCTCTTGCTGGATATGGGCTGTCTCTTGCTGGATATGGGCTGTCTCTTGCTGGATATGGGCTGTCTCTTGCTGGATATGGTCTGTCTCTTGCTGGATATGGTCTGTCTCTTGCTGGATATGGTCTGTCTCTTGCTGGATATGGTCTGTCTCTTGCTGGATATGGTCTGTCTCTTGCTGGATATGGTCTGTCTCTTGCTAGATATGGTCTGTCTCTTGCTGCATATGGGCTGTCTATTGCTGGATAAGGGCTGTCTATTGCTGGATAAGAGCTGTCTCTTGCTGGATAAGAGCTGTCTCTTGCTGGATAAGGGCTGTCTCTTGCTGGATAAGGGCTGTCTCTTGCTGGATAAGGGCTGTCTCTTGTTGGATAAGGGCTGTCTCTTGTTGGATAAGGGCTGTCTCTTGCTGGATATGGGATGTCTCTTGCTGGATATGGGATGTCTATTGCATTGCATTCTATTATTGAGCTTATGATCTACCAAAACCCCCAGATCCTTCTCCACCATTGATTCCCCCAGTTGTCAACATTAAACCTCATCTGCCACACAGTCGCCCAATTAGACAGAGCATTAAGGTTGGCTTGTAAATTGGAGACATCCTGTAAGGACGTAATTCCACTGCATAGCTTGGCGTCATCTGCAAAGCCTGAAATAGTACTTTTAATCCCAGACCCAATATCATTTATAAAGGTATTAAAAAGTAAGGGTCCCAGTACTAAACCTTGGGGTACACCACTGATAACCTTAGACCATTCAGAGTAATGCGGCATACACATGGTTGGACTTCCCGACGGCAAATGTGCGATCGGAGCTTGTTGTTCGAAATTCCAACAGTGTTTAGGCTCCATTGGACAGTTTCCATCGGAATTTCCGTCGCACAAAATTTGAGATCTGGTTCTCAAATTTTTCCGACAACAAAATCAGTTTGAGTAAATTCCGATCGTGTGTAGACAATTCCGAAGCACAAAGTGCCACGCATGCTCAGAATCAAGCAGATGAGCAGCATCTTGGCTCGTCGTATATGTTGTACATGACCGCATTCTTGACGTTCGGAATTTCCGACCAAATTTGTGCGACCGTGTGTATGCAAGACAAGTTTGAGCCAAAATCCGTCTGAAAATAACCATGGGATTTTGTTGTCGGAATGTCCGATCGTGTGTAGGTGGCATAAGACTCATTAAAGCAGAGTTCCACCCTAAAGTGGAACTTCCGCTTATCGGATTCCTCCCCCCCTCCGGTGCCACAATTGGCACCTTTCAGGGGGGAGGGGGGTGCAGATACCTATAATATAATACCTAGTATAATACAGGTATCTGCACCCACTTCCGGACGAGATATCCGGAGCTGCCCCGCCCCTATCCGAAGATGCCTCGTTGTGTCTTGGGAAACACAGTTCCCAGGACACAACGGGGACCAATAGAGACGCGCAGCGCGACTCGCGCATGCGCAGTAGGGAACCGGGCAGTGAAGCTGTTGCGTCTTCACTTCCTGATTCCCTGACAGAGGATGGCGGCGGGGCAGCCGAGAGACGAGCGATTGCTCGTCATCTTCTGCCGGCACCGCTGGAACCTGGAACAGGTAAGTGTCCATTTATTAAAAGTCAGCAGCTGCAGTATTTGTAGCTGCTGACTTTTAATATTTTTGGTGCGGGTGGAGCTCCTCTTTAACCACGACTCTCTGAATTTGTTTTTTTAACCAGTTTTCTATCCATTTACAAACTGATATTTCCAAACCTGTAGACCTTACCTTACACATGAGCCGTGTGTGGGGAACTGTGTCAAACGCTTTTGCAAAATCCAAGTATACCACGTCCCCAGCCACCCCTCTGTCCAAGGATTTACTTACCGCCTCATAAAAATAAATCAGATTTGTTTGACAACTTCTGTCTTTCATGAATCCATGCTGTCTGTTTCTTAAAATATTTTTTTCCAGCAAGAACTTGTCCATGTGGTCTTTTATTAACCGCTTCAGCCCCGGGCGATTTACCCCCTTCCCTACCAGAGCACTTTTTGCGATTCGGCACTGCGTCGCTTTAACTGACAATTGCGCGGTCGTGCGACGTTGCACCCAAACAAAATTGACGTCCTTTTTTTCCCACAAATAGAAAACAAAAAGAGCTTTCTTTTGGTGGTATTTGATCACCTCTGTGGTTTTTATTTTTTGCGGCATAAACAAAAGAAGAGCGACAATTTTGAAAAAAACACAATATTTTTTACTTTTTGCTATAATAAATATCCAATTTTTTTGAAAAAAAAAACACAATTTTTTACTCAGTATAGGCCAAAATGTATTCTTCTACATATTTTTGGTAAAAAAAATCACAATAAGCGTTTATTGATTGGTTTGCGCAAAAGTTATAGCGTTTACAAAATAGGGGATAGATTTATTGCATTTTTTTTTTAACTCGTGACTGCGACTTTGCGGCGGACACTTTGGACACTTTTGACACATTTTTGGGACCATTCACATTTACACAGCGATCGTTGCTATAAAATTGCACTGATTACTGTGTAAATGTGACTGGCAGGGAAGGGGTTAACACTAGGGGGCGCTGTAGGGGTTAATATATGTTCCCTGCGAGTGATTCTAACTGTAGGGGGAGGGGACTCACAAGGGGAGGAGACAGATCGGTGTTCCTCTGTACTTGGAACACATCATCGGTCTCCTCTCCAGTGACAGGACGTGGAGCTGTGTGTTTACACACACAGCTTCACGGTCCCGCTGTTTTCCCAGGCAATCGCGGGTGCCCGGCGGACATCGCGGCCGCCGGGCACACGCACCGGGTCCCGAGCGACGCCACGGGTGTGCGCGCGCCCCCTAGACGGCCGGGAATAGGAGGACGTCATATGACGTCCACCCAGGATGGGAGATCCACCTTATGGACGTCATATGACGGTGGCCGGTATTGAAGTGGTTAAACTCTCCAGTATCTTCCCAACTATAGAAGTTAAACTAACAGGCCTATTGTTAAATGGTAAAGACTTTTACCACTTTTTTAACCATTTCCCACCCAAGGTACGTCATATGACGTCATGGACTTTGAGTGGGGATATCTGAATGATGCTGCAGCTACACATGTGAGGTATCGCCGTGTGCATTAGAACAAAAGCAACAAATCTAGCCCAAGACCTTCTCTGTGACTCTAAAAACATTTAACCTGTAAAAAAAATAAGTAAAGCGACGCCTATGGAGATTTTTAAGTACCAAAGTTTGGCGCCATTCCACGAGTGTGCGCAATTTTAAAGCTTGACATGTTAGGTATCGATTTACTCGGGGTAAAAATATAAAAGTGTAAGTATAAGTACTAATGTGCTACTAGAAGTGTAAACGATAAGAGTAATAAAGTGCTTAATGCAAGAGATATATATATATAAAGCTGCTGAACTTCTATAGTGTTGCCAGCACCAATGAATAAATGTAAAATGTAGTGAAGTAGCGCTAGATAACTCGAAACCAAACCAGCAGGTCCTTGCATGGCCTCCTCCAGTCCTTGCAGCCAGAGCCAGTCACAGACGTGGGTCCCGACTCCCTGGCGTGCCCTGTGGCCTCTGCCTGCCTTTAAGATCTGGGAGTTGTAGTCTTTCCTGGCTGCACTGCTTTCAGTTCTCTACTCACCCGGGAGCTTGGGCGAGCATGGAGCACAACTCCCAGAATTCCACAGCGTGTGGCTGGCCATGCAAACGCATACCTAAGTTGCCCCCGCAAATGTAAACGGTGTTTCTTCTACATATTTTTGGTAAAAAAAAAAAAATCGCAATAAGCGTATATTGATAGCGTCTACAAAATAGGGCATAGTTTTATGGCCTTTTTATTATTCATTTTTATTTTATTAGTAATGTCGGCGATCTCCGATTTTTATTGTGACTGTGACATTATGGCGGACACATTGGACACTTTTGACACTATTTTGGGACCATTGTCATTTATACAGCAATCAGTGCTATAAAAATGCACAGATTACTGTGTAAATGTGACTGGCAGGGAAGGGGTTAACACTAGGGGGCGCTGCAGGGGTTAATATATGTTCCCTGCAAGTGATTCTAACTGGGGAGGAGACCGATCGGTGTTCCTCTGTACTTGGAACACATCATCGGTCTGGAGTACTGTGTAAACTACACTGGCAGGGAAGGGGTTAACACTAGGGGGCGATCAAGGGATTAAGTGTGTCCTAGGGAGTGATTCTAAGCCCCCCGTACACACGGTTGGAAATTCCGACCACAAAATCCGTCAGATTTTTTCCGACGGATTTTGTCCGACACTGGTGTTGCATACACACGGTCGGACAAAGTTGTCGGAAAATCCGATCATTCCAAACATGGTGACGTTCGTTGCGTACGACGTAACTATGTAGAGGCTAGTAGCCAATAGCTTTGGTCTCATAGTCTGATCTGAGCATGCGTGGCACTTTGTCCGTCGGAATTCTCTACACACGATCGGAAAAAAGTCTGATCAGATTTTGTTGTCGAAAAATTTGAGAGCAGGATCTCAAATTTATCAAAGTCCGATGGAGCCCACACACGGGCGGATTTTCCGACAACATGGTCCGATCGGACATTTTCCGTCGGAGTTTCCGACCGTGTGTACGGGGCATAACTGTGCGGGCGATGGGCTACCGCTGACATGACAGCGATCACTGCTTCCGATGACAGGGAGCAGTGATCTCTGTCATGTCACTAGGAAGAACGGGGAAATGTCTTGTTTACATAGGCATCTCCCCGTTCTGCGGCTCCGAAGCACGATCGCCGGGATACCGGCGGACATCGAGTCCGCGGATCCCGCAGGCATGGTCACGCTGTACGCGGTGGGCGCACGCCCGCTAGCCCCGCCAATTAAAGGGGACGTACAGGTACGCCCATTTGCCCACCGCTGCCATTGTGCCGACGTATATCGGCGTGGAGCGGTCAGCAAGTGGTTAAAAAGTGACAGAAAAAGTGTTAAAAAGTTGCAAGGAAAGACCCCAAAAAGAACCTAAAACTGCAAATACAGCAATCACCAGCAGTCAAAAGCAAAACTGTATTTTACTCTCCACTCAAACTTCCCACTCTTCAGCTTCCAACCAGCATATCTGGTTTTAAGTACCATGGTTTGTCACCATTCGACGGGCATGCACAATTTTAAAGCATGACATGTTAGGTATCTATTTACTCAGCGTAACATCATCTTTTATATTATACAAAAAAAATGGGCTAACTTTACTGTTTTTTCTTAATTCATTAACCACTTGCCTACTAGACACTTTTACCCCCTTCCTGCCTAGGCCATTCCTGCCTAGGTACAGTTGCGCGGTCATGCAACACTGTACACAAATGACATTTTTATCCTTTTTTTCACACAAATAGTGTTTCTTCTTCTTTCTTTTGGTGGTATTAAGCACTTGCTGACTGCTGCATTCCGATATACGTCAGCACAATGGCAGCGGTGGGCGTACCTGTACATCCCCTTTAATTGGTGGGGCTAGCAGGGGGCACGCGCGCCTGCCGCGTACAGTGTGACCGTAAACACGGGACCAGCGGACTCAACGTCTGCCGGTCTCCCGCCGATCGTGTCACAGAGTCGCAGAACGGGGAAGTGCTTATGTAAACAAGGCATTGGGACATGACAGAGATCACTGCTCTCTGTCATCAGGAGCGTTGGTCGCTGTCATGTGAGCTGAAGCCTATCCCCCACAGTTAGAATCACTCCCTAGGACACACTTGTAATGGAAATTTGTAAGTTCTGTATATAATTGTATTCTATTTTGTATGTATTCCTCACTGTGCACACAGCACTAATAATGTTTTCAGTACATGTTTACATTCTTTCGAGTCCTGATTAGAATTAGCCTGCCTATGATACGCCCCTTGTTACCATAAACGTACAATTGTAATATTAATGTGATACCTCCGTAATCATGTGTATAAAACCCTTCAATTGCGTCATAATAAAGAAGAACGGTTATTTGGAAAGATGCTGAGCGTATCTTTTGTGTCTGTTCCCTACTGCAGTAGTTATTATTAATTTGGAACCACTAATCAATATGAGGATAGGAGTTGCCAATCTATAAATTTCCAGGTCACACTTAACCCCTTGATCGCCCCCTAGTGTTTAAACCCTTCCCTGCCAGTGTCATTTATACTGTAATCAGTGCATTTTTATAGCACTGATCGCTGTATAAATGACAATGGTCCCAAAATGGTGTCAAAAGTGTCCGATGTGTCCGCCATAATGTCGCAGTCACAATAAAAAAAAAAATTGCAGATTGCCGCCATAACTAATAAAAAAAAATTAATAATAAAAATGCCATAAAACTATCCCCTATTTTGTAGACGCTATAACTTTTGCGCAAACCCTTCAATATACGCTTATTGCGTTTTTTTTTACCAAAAATATGTAGAAGAATACATATCGGCCTAAACTGAGGAAAAAAAAAATTTTTTTATATATTTTTAGGGGATATTTATTATAGCAAAAAGTTAAAAGTATAGATTTTTTTTCAAAATTGTCACTATTTTTGTTTATAGAACAAAAAAAAAAAACGCAGAGGTGATCAAATACCACCAAAAGAAAGCTCTATTTGTGGGGAAAAAAAGGACGTTGATTTTGTTTGGGTGCAACGTCGCACGACCACGCAATTGTCAGTTAAATCTACGCAGTGCCGAATCATAAAAAGTGCTCTGGTCGGGAAGGGGCTGAAGTGACTAGCATGCCAAAAAAAAAAAAAAAAAAAAACGAACGTTCTTCCAAAATGTGATCGTATGAAGGCTTTAGGCAGGAATTGATGCCCTGCACTCCCAGTATGTCCTCAGTCTTCTGGGTGAAATGATAGCAAGCGTTATTCCACCTGGAAGACTGAGGACCTCTTGTGGTGGAAAGGTGATACTGCATGGGGCTGCATTGGGGAGTATTGCAGTCTAACTTGTTATGTTTCCTTTTATTTTTTTATGTCTATAGGATATAAAAGAAATCAATATCTAGCAGATTTAAGTCAAAATGCGCCTCTCCTGCTGTGGTTGGTGTGTGGAGCCGTCTAGGTGAACATCGAGCCCTGACACGGAAGGTCAGACGGAACCATTGAGTGTGCGCCCCGTTTCTGCGGGGAAGGTGTTGGCGGGCGGACACAGGGCGGAAGCGGCAGCCGAGAAGGCGGAAGTCCCGGCTCCCCGGTCATGGCACCGCTTCTTGTACTGCTCCTAGCCGGGGTGGTGAGTGCATCCCGCGGGGACCGGGAGCCGGTGTACCGGGATTGTGTGAGCGCCTGTGAGCAGAGGAACTGTACCGGGATCCGGCTGCTGGACTTCCGGGCTGAGCAGCCCCTCTACATGAGACTGACAGGTGAGGGGGCCCCCTAGTGACAGCTCCGCACAGGTAGATGTGGTGCAGTCAGGGACCCCTGCTGGACGGTTATTCCAGTCATAATGCCCCCCATCCCCAATGTCTGAACACTGCTGGCCTCCCTGAGGTTTACCCTCCTTCTCCTGGCTGTAAAGGGAAAACATTTCTTCTATTTAACCACTTCAGCCCCAGAAGATTTTACCCTCTTAATGACCATGCCATTTTTTGCAATTCGGCACTGCGTCGCTTTAACTGACAATTGCGCGGTCGTGCGACGTTGTACCCAAACAAAATTGACGTCCTTCTTTTACCACAAATAGAGCTTTCTTTTGGTGGTATTTAGCTGACAGAGAGGGAGGGGGTTAGCTGACAGAGGGCAGGGGGGTAGCTGACAGAGGGCAGGGGGGTAGCTGACAGAGGGCAGGGGGGTAGCTGACAGAGAGGGTGGGGGTAGCTGACAGAGAGGGAGGGGGGTAGCTGACAGAGGGCAGGGGGGTATCTGACAGAGGGGAGGGGGGTATCTGACAGAGGGCAGGGGCGTAGCTGAAAGAGGGCAGGGGGGTAGCTGACAGAGGGCAGGGGGGTAGCTGACAGAGGGGAGGGGGGTAGCTGACAGAGGGGAGGGGGGTAGCTGACAGAGGGGAGGGGGGTAGCTGACAGAGGGGAGGGGGGTAGCTGACAGATGAGGGGGGTAGCTGACAGAGGGCAGGGGGGTAGCTGACAGAGGGCAGGGGGGTAGCTGACAGAGGGCAGGGGGGTAGCTGACAGAGGGGAGGGGGTAGCTGACAAAGGAGGGGGGGTAGCTGACAGAGGGGAGGGGGTAGCTGACAGAGGAGGGGGGTAGCTGACAGATGAGGGGGGGGTAGCTGACAGAGGGCAGGGGGGTAGCTGACAGAGGGCAGGGGGGTAGCTGACAGATGGCAGGGGGGTAGCTGACAGAGGGCAGGGGGGTAGCTGACAGAGGGCAGGGGGTTAGCTGACAGAGGGCAGGGGGGTAGCTGACAGAGGGCAGGGGGTAGCTGACAGAGGGCAGGGGGGTAGCTGACAGAGGGCAGGGGGGTAGCTGACAGAGGGCAGGGGGGTAGCTGACAGAGGGGAGGGGGTAGCTGACAAAGGAGGGGGTAGCTGACAGAGGGGAGGGGGTAGCTGACAGAGGAGGGGGTAGCTGACAGATGAGGGGGGGTAGCTGACAGAGGGGAGGGGGTAGCTGACAGAGGAGGGGGGTAGCTGACAGATGAGGGGGGGTAGCTGACAGAGGGCAGGGGGGTAGCTGACAGAGGGCAGGGGGGTAGCTGACAGAGGGCAGGGGGGTAGCTGACAGAGGGCAGGGGGGTAGCTGACAGAGGGCAGGGGGGTAGCTGACAGAGGGGAGGGGGTAGCTGACAAAGGAGGGGGTAGCTGACAGAGGGGAGGGGGTAGCTGACAGAGGAGGGGGGTAGCTGACAGATGAGGGGGGGTAGCTGACAGAGGGCAGGGGGGTAGCTGACAGAGGGCAGGGGGTAGCTGACAGAGGGCAGGGGGGTAGCTGACAGAGGGGAGGGGGTAGCTGACAGAGGAGGGGGTAGCTGACAGAGGGGAGGGGGTAGCTGACTGAGGGCAGGGGGGTAGCTGACAGAGGGCAGGGGGGTAGCTGACAGAGGGCAGGGGGGTAGCTGACAGAGGGCAGGGGGGTAGCTGACAGAGGGCAGGGGGGTAGCTGACAGAGGGCAGGGGGGTAGCTGACAGAGGGCAGGGGGTAGCTGACAGAGGGCAGGGGGGTAGCTGACAGAGGGCAGGGGGTAGCTGACAGAGGGCAGGGGGGTAGCTGACAGAGGGGAGGGGGTAGCTGACAAAGGAGGGGGTAGCTGACAGAGGAGGGGGGTAGCTGACAGATGAGGGGGGGTAGCTGACAGAGGGCAGGGGGGTAGCTGACAGAGGGCAGGGGGGTAGCTGACAGAGGGCAGGGGGGTAGCTGACAGAGGGCAGGGGGTAGCTGACAGAGGGCAGGGGGGTAGCTGACAGAGGGGAGGGGGTAGCTGACAGAGGAGGGGGTAGCTGACAGAGGGGAGGGGGGTAGCTGACAGAGGGCAGGGGGGTAGCTGACAGAGGGCAGGGGGGTAGCTGACAGAGGGCAGGGGGGTAGCTGACAGAGGGCAGGGGGGTAGCTGACAGAGGGCAGGGGGGTAGCTGACAGAGGGCAGGGGGTAGCTGACAGAGGGCAGGGGGTAGCTGACAGAGGGCAGGGGGGTAGCTGACAGAGGGGAGGGGGTAGCTGACAGAGGGGAGGGGGTAGCTGACTGAGGGCAGGGGGTAGCTGACTGAGGGGAGGGGGGTAGCTGACTGAGGGGAGGGGGTAGCTGACTGAGGGAGGGGGGTAGCTGACTGAGGGGAGGGGGGTAGCTGACTGAGGGGAGGGGGGTAGCTGACTGAGGGGAGGGGGGTAGCTGACTGAGGGGAGGGGGGTAGCTGACTGAGGGGAGGGGGGTAGCTGACTGAGGGGAGGGGGGTAGCTGACTGAGGGGAGGGGGGTAGCTGACTGAGGGGAGGGGGGTAGCTGACTGAGGGGAGGGGGGGTAGCTGACTGAGGGGAGGGGGGTAGCTGACTGGGGGGAGGGGGTAGCTGACAGAGGGGAGGGGGGTAGCTGACAGAGGGCAGGGGGGTAGCTGACAGAGGGCAGGGGGGTAGCTGACAGAGGGCAGGGGGTAGCTGACAGAGGGCAGGGGGTAGCTGACAGAGGGCAGGGGGTAGCTGACAGAGGGCAGGGGGGTAGCTGACAGAGGGCAGGGGGGTAGCTGACAGAGGGCAGGGGGTAGCTGACAGAGGGGAGGGGGTAGCTGACAGAGGAGGGGGTAGCTGACTGAGGGCAGGGGGGTAGCTGACAGAGGGCAGGGGGGTAGCTGACAGAGGGCAGGGGGGTAGCTGACAGAGGGCAGGGGGTAGCTGACAGAGGGCAGCTGACAGGGGGGGGTAGCTGACAGAGGGGAGGGGGGTAGCTGACAGAGGGGAGGGGGTAGCTGACAGAGGAGGGGGTAGCTGACTGAGGGGAGGGGGGTAGCTGACTGAGGGGAGGGGGGTAGCTGACAGAGGGGAGTGGGGGTAGCTGACTGAGGGGAGGGGGTAGCTGACTGAGGGGAGGGGGGTAGCTGACTGAGGGGACTGAGGGGAGGGGGGTAGCTGACTGAGGGGAGGGGGGTAGCTGACTGAGGGGGGGGGGGTAGCTGACTGAGGGGAGGGGGGTAGCTGACTGAGGGGGAGGGGGGTAGCTGACTGAGGGGAGGGGGGGGTAGCTGACTGAGGGGAGGGGGGGGGGTAGCTGACGGAGGGGGTAGCTGACAGAGGGGAGGGGGGTAGCTGACAGAGGGCAGGGGGGTAGCTGACAGAGGGCAGGGGGGTAGCTGACAGAGGGCAGGGGGGTAGCTGACAGAGGGCAGGGGGTAGCTGACAGAGGGCAGGGGGTAGCTGACAGAGGGCAGGGGGGTAGCTGACAGAGGGGAGGGGGTAGCTGACAGAGGGGAGGGGGTAGCTGACAGAGGAGGGGGTAGCTGACTGAGGGCAGGGGGGTAGCTGACTGAGGGGAGGGGGTAGCTGACTGAGGGGAGGGGGGGTAGCTGACTGAGGGGAGGGGGGGTAGCTGACTGAGGGGAGGGGGGGTAGCTGACTGAGGGGAGGGGGGTAGCTGACAGAGGGCAGGGGGTAGCTGACAGAGGGCAGGGGGTAGCTGACAGAGGGCAGGGGGTAGCTGACAGAGGGCAGGGGGGTAGCTGACAGAGGGGAGGGGGTAGCTGACAGAGGGGGGGGGTAGCTGACAGAGGGGGAGGGGGTAGCTGACTGAGGGCAGGGGGGTAGCTGACTGAGGGAGGGGGTAGCTGACTGAGGGGAGGGGGTAGCTGACTGAGGGGAGGGGGGTAGCTGACTGAGGGGAGGGGGGTAGCTGACTGAGGGGAGGGGGGTAGCTGACTGAGGGGAGGGGGGTAGCTGACAGAGGGCAGAGGGGTAGCTGACGGAGGGGGTAGCTGACAGAGGGGAGGGGGGTAGCTGACAGAGGGCAGGGGGGTAGCTGACAGAGGGCAGGGGGGTAGCTGACAGAGGGCAGGGGGGTAGCTGACGGAGGGGGTAGCTGACAGAGGGGAGGGGGGGTAGCTGACAGAGGGCAGGGGGTAGCTGACAGAGGGCAGGGGGGTAGCTGACAGAGGGCAGGGGGGTAGCTGACAGAGGGCAGGGGGGTAGCTGACAGAGGGCAGGGGGTAGCTGACAGAGGGCAGGGGGTAGCTGACAGAGGGCAGGGGGGTAGCTGACAGAGGGGAGGGGGTAGCTGACAGAGGGGAGGGGGTAGCTGACAGAGGAGGGGGGTAGCTGACTGAGGGCAGGGGGGTAGCTGACTGAGGGGAGGGGGTAGCTGACTGAGGGGAGGGGGGTAGCTGACTGAGGGGAGGGGGGTAGCTGACTGAGGGGAGGGGGGTAGCTGACTGAGGGGAGGGGGGTAGCTGACTGAGGGGAGGGGGGTAGCTGACAGAGGGCAGGGGGGTAGCTGACAGAGGGCAGGGGGGTAGCTGACAGAGGGCAGGGGGTAGCTGACAGAGGGCAGGGGGGTAGCTGACAGAGGGCAGGGGGGTAGCTGACAGAGGGCAGGGGGGTAGCTGACAGAGGGCAGGGGGTAGCTGACAGAGGGCAGGGGGGTAGCTGACAGAGGGCAGGGGGGTAGCTGACAGAGGGCAGGGGGGTAGCTGACAGAGGGCAGGGGGGTAGCTGACAGAGGGCAGGGGGGTAGCTGACAGAGGGCAGGGGGGTAGCTGACAGAGGGCAGGGGGGTAGCTGACAGAGGGGAGGGGGGTAGCTGACAGAGGGGAGGGGGGTAGCTGACTGAGGGGAGGGGGGTAGCTGACTGAGGGGAGGGGGGTAGCTGACAGAGGGCAGGGGGTAGCTGACGGAGGGGGTAGCTGACAGAGGGGAGGGGGGTAGCTGACAGAGGGGAGGGGGGTAGCTGACAGAGGGCAGGGGGGTAGCTGACAGAGGGCAGGGGGGTAGCTGACAGAGGGCAGGGGGTAGCTGACAGAGGGCAGGGGGTAGCTGACAGAGGGCAGGGGGGTAGCTGACAGAGGGGAGGGGGTAGCTGACAGAGAGGGAGGGGGTAGCTGACAGAGGAGGGGGTAGCTGACTGAGGGCAGGGGGGTAGCTGACTGAGGGGGGGGGGTAGCTGACTGAGGGGAGGGGGTAGCTGACTGAGGGGAGGGGGGTAGCTGACTGAGGGGAGGGGGGTAGCTGACTGAGGGGAGGGGGGTAGCTGACTGAGGGGAGGGGGGTAGCTGACAGAGGGCAGGGGGGTAGCTGACAGAGGGCAGGGGGGTAGCTGACAGAGGGCTGGGGGGTAGCTGACAGAGGGCAGGGGGGTAGCTGACAGAGGGCAGGGGGGTAGCTGACAGAGGGCAGGGGGGAGCTGACAGAGGGCAGGGGGGTAGCTGACAGAGGGCAGGGGGTAGCTGACTGAGGGGAGGGGGGTAGCTGACTGAGGGGGGGGGGTAGCTGACAGAGGGCAGGGGGGAGCTGACAGAGGGCAGGGGGGTAGCTGGGGGAGGGGGTAGCTGACAGAGGGGAGGGGGGTAGCTGACAGAGGGCAGGGGGGTAGCTGACAGAGGGCAGGGGGGTAGCTGACAGAGGGCAGGGGGTAGCTGACAGAGGGCAGGGGGGAGCTGACAGAGGGCAGGGGGGTAGCTGACAGAGGGCAGGGGGTAGCTGACAGAGGGGAGGGGGGTAGCTGACTGAGGGGAGGGGGGTAGCTGACTGAGGGGGGGGGGGGTAGCTGACTGAGGGGAGGGGGGTAGCTGACTGAGGGGAGGGGGGTAGCTGACTGAGGGGAGGGGGGTAGCTGACAGAGGGGAGGGGGGCAGGGGGGTAGCTGACGGAGGGGGTAGCTGACAGAGGGGAGGGGGGTAGCTGACAGAGGGGAGGGGGGTAGCAGACAGAGGGCAGGGGGTAGCTGACAGAGGGCAGGGGGGTAGCTGACAGAGGGCAGGGGGGTAGCTGACAGAGGGCAGGGGGTAGCTGACAGAGGGCAGGGGGGGGGGGGGGTAGCTGACAGAGGGGAGGGGGGTAGCTGACAGAGGGAGGGGGGGTAGCTGACAGAGGGGAGGGGGTAGCTGACAGAGGAGGGGGTAGCTGACTGAGGGCAGGGGGGTAGCTGACTGAGGGGAGGGGGTAGCTGACTGAGGGGAGGGGGTAGCTGACTGAGGGGAGGGGGGTAGCTGACTGAGGGGAGGGGGGTAGCTGACTGAGGGGAGGGGGGTAGCTGACTGAGGGGAGGGGGTAGCTGACTGAGGGGAGGGGGGTAGCTGACAGAGGGGAGGGGGGTAGCTGACAGAGGGCAGGGGGTAGCTGACAGAGGGCAGGGGGGTAGCTGACAGAGGGGAGGGGGGGGGTAGCTGACAGAGGGGAGGGGGGTAGCTGACAGAGGGCAGGGGGGGTAGCTGACAGAGGGGAGGGGGGTGGGGGGTAGCTGACAGAGGGGAGGGGGGTTAGCTGACAGAGGGCAGGGGGGTAGCTGACAGAGGGCAGGGGGTAGCTGACGGAGGGGGTAGCTGACAGAGGGGAGGGGGGTAGCTGACAGAGGGCAGGGGGGTAGCTGACAGAGGGCAGGGGGGTAGCTGACAGAGGGCAGGGGGGTAGCTGACGGAGGGGGTAGCTGACAGAGGGGGAGGGGGGTAGCTGACAGAGGGCAGGGGGGTAGCTGACAGAGGGCAGGGGGGTAGCTGACAGAGGGCAGGGGGGTAGCTGACAGAGGGCAGGGGGTAGCTGACAGAGGGCAGGGGGTAGCTGACAGAGGGCAGGGGGGTAGCTGACAGAGGGGAGGGGGTAGCTGACAGAGGGGAGGGGGGTAGCTGACAGAGGAGGGGGGTAGCTGACTGAGGGCAGGGGGGTAGCTGACTGAGGGGAGGGGGTAGCTGACTGAGGGGAGGGGGGTAGCTGACTGAGGGGAGGGGGGTAGCTGACTGAGGGGAGGGGGGTAGCTGACTGAGGGGAGGGGGGTAGCTGACTGAGGGAGGGGGGTAGCTGACTGAGGGGAGGGGGGTAGCTGACTGAGGGGAGGGGGGTAGCTGACTGAGGGGAGGGGGGTAGCTGACAGAGGGCAGGGGGGTAGCTGACAGAGGGCAGGGGGGTAGCTGACAGAGGGCAGGGGGGTAGCTGACAGAGCGCAGGGGGGTAGCTGACAGAGGGCAGGGGGGTAGCTGACAGAGGGGAGGGGGTAGCTGACAGAGGGCAGGGGGGTAGCTGACAGAGGGCAGGGGGGTAGCTGACAGAGGGCAGGGGGGTAGCTGACAGAGGGCAGGGGGGTAGCTGACAGAGGGCAGGGGGGAGCTGACAGAGGGCAGGGGGGTAGCTGACAGAGGGCAGGGGGTAGCTGACAGAGGGGAGGGGGGGGGTAGCTGACTGAGGGGAGGGGGGTAGCTGACAGAGGGGCAGGGGGGAGCTGACAGAGGGCAGGGGGGTAGCTGGGGGAGGGGGTAGCTGACAGAGGGGAGGGGGGTAGCTGACAGAGGGCAGGGGGGTAGCTGACAGAGGGCAGGGGGTAGCTGACAGAGGGCAGGGGGGTAGCTGACAGAGGGCAGGGGGGAGCTGACAGAGGGCAGGGGGGTAGCTGACAGAGGGCAGGGGGTAGCTGACAGAGGGGAGGGGGGTAGCTGACTGAGGGGAGGGGGGTAGCTGACAGAGGGCAGGGGGGTAGCTGACGGAGGGGGTAGCTGACAGAGGGGAGGGGGTAGCTGACAGAGGGGAGGGGGGTAGCTGACAGAGGGCAGGGGGGTAGCTGACAGAGGGCAGGGGGGTAGCTGACAGAGGGCAGGGGGGTAGCTGACAGAGGGCAGGGGGAGCTGACAGAGGGCAGGGGGGTAGCTGACGGAGGGGGTAGCTGACAGAGGGGAGGGGGTAGCTGACAGAGGGGAGGGGGGTAGCTGACAGAGGGCAGGGGGGTAGCTGACAGAGGGCAGGGGGGTAGCTGACAGAGGGCAGGGGGGTAGCTGACAGAGGGCAGGGGGGTAGCTGACAGAGGGCAGGGGGGAGCTGACAGAGGGCAGGGGGGTAGCTGACAGAGGGGAGGGGGGTAGCTGACAGAGGGGAGGGGGGTAGCTGACAGAGGGCAGGGGGGTAGCTGACAGAGGGCAGGGGGGTAGCTGACAGAGGGCAGGGGGGTAGCTGACAGAGGGCAGGGGGGTAGCTGACAGAGGGGAGGGGGTAGCTGACAGAGGGGTAGCTGACAGAGGGCAGGGGGGTAGCTGACAGATGAGGGAGGGTAGCTGACAGAGGGCAGGGGGGAGCTGACAGAGGGCGGGGGGGTAGCTGACAGAGGGCGGGGGGGTAGCTGACAGAGGGGGGGGGGTAGCTGACAGAGGGGGGGGGGTAGCTGACAGAGGGGAGGGGGTAGCTGAGAAAGGGGAGGGGGTAGCTGAGAGAGAGGGGAGGGGGTAGCTGAGAGAGGGGAGGGGGTAGCTGAGAGAGGGGAGGGGGTAGCTGAGAGAGGGGAGGGGGTAGATGAGAGAGGGGAGGGGGGTATCTGAGAGGGGAGGGGGGTATCTGACGGGGGAGGGGGGTATCTGACGGGGGAGGGGGGTATCTGAAGGGGGAGGGGGGTATCTGACGGGGGAGGGGGGTATCTGACAGGGGAGGGGGTATCGGACAAGGGGTAGCTGACAGACAGGCGGGTGGTAGATCAGATGACAAAGAGACCTCACCTCAGCCAGGAGGCGGGACTCCATGCGGCCACGATTACCCACAGTCCAGCCCCGCCTCCACATTTAACCAGTCCACCAGGCCAATCACAAACCCTTTCAAAACGCCGCCCGCCGCCGCCCGCACGGCACATGATAACAGAATAACAGGGTGCCCGCTCCCGCTGCCCAGCTCTCGCACACTCGCACTGTCGCACAGCACAGTGAGATTGAAGGTGGCGGGCACGGGAATCGGGAGGCCCCACTATAGATGTTGCGGCCGGCCGGGGCCAGAGGATGGTTGAATATGTGTCCGGGTTTCGGGCGGGTTGAAACCCGGGCACATGTGTCAAAACCTGGGCTGTCCGGGTCAAAACCGGACAGGTGGCAACCCTAGCGACACATCGGACACTTTTTTTTTTTTGGGACCATTGACATTTATACAACAATCAGTGCTAAAAATAGCCACTGATTACTGTATAAAATATCACTGGCAGGGAAGGGGTTCATACTAGGGGGCGATCTAACTGTAGGGGGAATGTAGTGACTGGGAGTAGAGCGATATCGCTATTCCTGATCACTAGGAACAGACGATCTGTCTCTCCTCCCCTGTCAGAACGGGGATCTGTCTGTCTGTCTACATTGACAGATCCCCATTCTGGCTCCCTGTTGAGCGATCACGGGTAGCCGGGCAGTTAATACATTCTCTACACTAAGGTAAAAAAATATCTCAGTATTTGCCCCCCCCCCCCCCCCCCCCAATGTACCTGAGATCGATCTTGATCCAGTGATGTGCCCATCTGCAGCCGCTCTCTGCTAGTAGGGGCAGCTGTGGGAGCCATTGGCTCTTGCTGCTGTCAATCAAATCCTGTGAGGAGGGGGGCGGGGCTGAGCCACACTCTCCATGTCTATAGACTGGCATGTGTGCCCCCATAAAAAGCAGCTTCCTATGGTGGTGCATGGAGAAGCGGAGCCAGGAGCGCTGGCGGGGAACCCCAAAAAAGGAGGTTCGGGGTGGCTCTGTGCACTATCATTACACACAGCAGGTAAGTATAAACCTGTTTAACCACTTGCTGACCCTCTTGAGTACGTATACTGCAGCAGGTTGGCACGTGCCGGCACCATTAACATACATCTTGTGCCTGCAATGGGTTTAGCGTCGGAGACTGTGGATCCTGGTACTGGGAGGGGCCTGGTGATCGTGTGATCACAATGTCAACAAAGCTGTTATGAATGTGTTCAATCATAACAGCTGTGATTGGCCCACAGTTATCAGATGGCACCTGGGCCAATCACAGTACCATGTGATTAGCTGTAACCAAACACTAGCGAGCGCACCTGTCTTGAATAGTTAACCTATTCATGACAGTTAAAAACTGATGAGGTGGCACTAATAGGAGGCACTGATAGGTGGCACTGATGGTATTTGATAGGCGACACTGATAGGTGACGCTGATTGGTGGCACTGTTGGGGCTGCACTATTAATCGGGACACTAGAGCTGCACGATTAATCGTTAAAGAATCGAGATCACGATTCTATACCCCCCCCCCTCCCGATCTTAAAAAGCATTTCCTCGATTCAGTGCAGAGAGTTCTCTGCTCAAGCCGAACGCTGTAAAAAAAAAAACAAAGCAGGGCGCTGTAAAAAAAAAAACAACGAAGCAGGCAGCCTACTAAGTATCTCACAACTTTTCTTAGGCGGAGATAAATAGAAACTTTGTATCATTTTTTTCTTTTAGATCAAAGGGATGAACTTCAGTCTGTAGATAAGGGCAGTTTAATCACTTAAAGGTAAAGCCTTTTCAGACACCCTAGAGCAGTGATGGCGAACCTTGGCACCCCAGATGTTTTGGAACTACATTTCCCATGATGCTCAACTACACTGCAGAATATCATGGGAAATGTAGTTCCAAAACATCTGGGGTGCCAAGGTTCGCTATCACTGCTCTAGAGAATAAAATGGCAGTTGTTGCAATACTTTCTGTCACACCGTATTTGCGCAGTGGTCTCACAAGCACAATTTTTTTTTGGAAACAATACACTTTTTTTAATTAAAAAAATAAGACAATGGTAAAGTTACCCCATTGATTTATTTGTTTTACTAATGTGAAAGATGATGTTACGCCGAGTAAATTAATACCCAACATGTCACGCTTTAAATTTTTGCCGGCTCGTGGAATGGCAACAAACTTTGACCCCTAAAAATCTCCATAGGCGACGTTTAAAAATTTTCTACAGGTTACCAGTTTTGAGTTAGAGGCGGTCTAGGGCTAGAATTATTGCTCTCGCTCAAGGATGCACAACACCTTTTGACTAGAGATATTCAGTTCTATTCATTACGAATCGAAATTCGGACACATTTTTCAATAGTAACAAATCCTAAATGAATCCAAAATAACAAATCTAAATTCAGCTGAAATTCGAATTCGAAAACAAGAATAGAATAAAATAGAGTAGAGTAAAACAGAATAGAAAATAAAGAATAGAAAATAAAAGAAAAGCATATAGAATAGAAAATAAGGGAATAGAATAGAGTAAAACAGAACAGAAAAAACAATCAAATATAACAGTCTTTCGAATTTAGAATAGGATGAATTTGAATAGATTAGAATGTAAAAGAATGGAATAGAAAAAAAAACAATAGAATAAAATAGAATATAACTGTCTTCCGAAATTCAGATTTCAAAAAGGATAGATTAGTATAGAATAGAAAAATTAATAGAATTCAATACAATAAAATGGCATAAAACCATCTTCCGAAATTCAAATTTAATATAGAACAAATTAGAATAGAGCATATAATAAAATAGAATATAACGTAATTCGAATAGAAAAGAATAGAATTGAAAAGAAACAATGGAATAGTACACATTAGAATAAATATAACCGTCTTCTGAAATTCGAATTTTGAATAGAATAAATTTGAATGCCAATTCGAATTTGATTAAAAAAATTTCCGAATTCAGTTGAATTGAATTTGACCGAATTCGGAAAATTTAAATCAAATTAGAAAATTAATTAAGACAAACAAATTTAAACAAATTTAACTTAACTAAATTATTTAAATACTGAATATAAATGAAACATTTATTCGTTCTGCACATGTCTACTTATGACAGACTTCCAATGCTCGCTCCTCCAACACGGCTGCCCTCTTCTCCCAGTAGTCCAGGTCTTCCATCTTCTCCACTGGACGTGCACACTAGAGTTGTTTTGTTCCACTACCCGGATCTTACTCTGGGGTTGTACACTGGGTTAGAAAGATCAGGCAGGGGAAGAGCTTTTATGGCAGAAGAGATATACAAGGTCTTTCCTACCATAAAAATAAACTACCTGCTAGACCACCATTTTTCAACCTTTCTACCACTAAGGAGCCCTTAAAATATTAATTTTCAGGTCTCAGTGGGGCCCCTGCTAAAGTTATTAGATTGACAGCCTATGGTAGATTTTGTGTGATCTGTAGGTTTCATAGAGTTTCAAATACAAGAATGGGGGAATAATCGTAAAAAGAATAATAGTAATGGCCATAAATGAACCCAGACTGTGAAAATTGTAGTGCCCACTTATGTTCGTTGGCAGGAGATCCATCCGCCACTGCTCTCCTCTCAAGGGACCCCTAGCAACTTCCAGTTCCATTTTTGAAAGACACGGCCCCAGCATGGCAGCGATGGATGGGTAGATCACAAATCGCCTTCCCTACTCAAGCCGTGAAAAAATAAAAATAAAGTCTTTGGGCTGTAAATTCACTTTAAATCCAAAACTTATATTTATAAGAAGCTATAAGACTGATCCATTAAAACTGAGCACATCGCACATGATTGTAGTTGCATCCCACAGCAACCAATCAGAATTGCTCCGATATTAAGATCTTGGCGAAGGTTTTGGCGATTCGACTAAACAAATGCATACACAAGCTAATCCACCCGGACCAGTCAGGTTTCATTCCAGGCAGGTCAACTAGCACCAATATTAGAAGAGTCTTCCTTAACATGCAAACTCCAATGGACAATACAAGTCCTAAGGCCATTTTGGCCTTGGACGCTGTTAAAGCATTTGACAGCCTGGAATGGGACTATTTATGGCTGGTCCTGGAGCGATTTGGTTTCGGGCCTACTTTCATTAAATGGATCAAACTTTTATACAATGAGCCTAGAGCTAAAGTTAGAGTGGGCGGGGACTACTCCGAGGTGTTTCAGTTGGAAAGGGGGACGAGGCAGGGATGCCCCCTGTCTCCCCTCCTTTTTGTACTGGCAATGGAACCCCTGGCGATCCTGACAAGAATGAGTCCGGATCTCCAGGGATTCCGGCGCCAGTCCGGGGAGGAAAGAATCGCATTATTTGCCGACGACGTTTTATTTTTTATCGGCGATATCAACCTTTCACTCGAGGTAGTGATGCGCATGATGGAGGAATTTCGGCAACACTCCGGCTTAGCCATCAATTGGAGCAAGTCAGCCCTGCTACCGTTGGTTCGGTGCGGCGAACAGACTCCCATTATAACCCCTGCCCTGGACGTGGTGACCAAGCTTAAATACTTGGGGGTGTGGATTTCTAGCGACACAAACCATTACATCAGTGATAATCTAGCCCCGCTATTGATTAAACTAAAACAAAAGGTGGAGATTTGGAGTCGCCTCCCCCTATCTATAGCAGGGCGTTGCAACTTAATTAAGATGATCTGGCTCCCGCAAGTTCTTTATATTCTCCATAACTCTCCAGTCTGGATTAGCCAGAAATGGTTTAAGAAGATTGAATCCCTGTTTAGGGACTTAATCTGGAAAAAGGGTCAAGCCCGGATTGGTCTACAAACATTGCAGCTCCCTGTTGGGAGGGGGGGGACGGCGACTCCCCACCCGCGGCTATACTTTTTGTCGGCTCAACTCCAGCAAATGGCAAATGGCGGGCTCCTGGCAAGTGGGTGCGGTGGCAATAGAATGGCGATACTAGGCGCTCCCCATAATTCATTAATTGAGGCATTGGAGGCAGACTCGTTCACCCATAGGTGTCCGACGAGCGACTTGATGACCAGAGTATGGAAGGCAGTAAAATCAATAATGGGATACAATGGGTTGAACGAGTACACCCCGCTATGGTATAATAAGAATCTAGGGGAAATAAAGGGCATAGAGAGACCCCCAGAGTGGGAAAGGCAGGGTATTAGCCGGTTAATTCAGCTATACGAGGGAAACCACTTGAAATCATTCGAGGACCTGAGACGACAATTCAATATCCCAAATAGGTCTTTTTACAAATACCTACAGGTCAGACACGGTATCCAGGCCCAGTTTAGATTCTCGACTATTAACTGGGTCAAGACCCCCCTATTTCAGGAAATAACGAAACCGAGATCAATGAGGGGCCTGATTTCCAGGATATATGATACCCTGGGAAACAGAGCTATGAGTACTAAGGGTCCTGATAGTAGTAGAAAGGGATGGGAAAAAGACTTAGGAACAATTACTTTGGAACAATGGGATCGGGTCCTCAAACAGGGTGGCTTGGTATCAATATCCCCCTCGCAAAGGGTTTCCCACCTGTTCTTAATTTACCGAGCCTACTATACACCCCAAAAACTGTTTAAATTCAGTAGAAAGCCCAGAGACGAATGCCCAAGATGCAAGGCCCCGGGCGATCTTCTCCATATGGTATGGAAGTGCCCAAAGCTATTCAGGTACTGGGTAGAAGTAGTGGATAGCTTGAACAGAATCTTTGGGACCACCCTGGAACCAGAGGCTAGGACCTGCCTTCTGGGAATCTTTGAGGATGGCAATGCATCATCCCCCACCAAAGTTGCATTGCTGAGATGCCTGTATCAGGCAAGGCGCCTAATCGCGTTGAACTGGCAAGCCAGGACGCCTCCTTCCTCGGCGAACTGGACTGAGGCGATTAACTCTATGATATGGTGCGAGAGGGCAATGTTTATTCGGCAGAATAACCTTAAGAAATTTGCCCGTATATGGAGCCCCTGGCTGTGTGAGCTGGGCTGCATGCCAGGGGTGGGTGGCGACGGGGGGGATAGATCTTCCCCCCCGGCGCCCCCACACCCATAAATTCCCTAGGGATCACCATGGCTATCCTGACCATGGAGCGGGCCCGGGGGCCCCCTCCTTCTCTCGGCCCGCGCGCCCATCCTGCCGACTTTTCGAACCTGGGAACCAGTAGTGTGTGTACAGGGGGGGGGGGGGATTATGGGAGGGACAAGGGAGGGGAGGTCTCGATTAGGTAACACGAAGTGACTTTTTTGTATCAAACCTGTATTATTATTATCAATGATTTACCACTATCTTTTTTATGGATCATGCGTGTTTCAACGTTTGCTTGTAAATGTCTTACAAATCAAAATAAAAATAAAAAATTAAGAGTTAAAAAAAAAGAATTGTTGTTAGATTGGTTCCCTTTTAGTCACAACGATGGCTCTTTGCTTATTTTCTATTCTCTGTTTTCGATGCCGCTCCTCTACACTGAAGCCGGTCATGTGACCGGACTAGAGCAGCTTCAGAATAGGTAAGTATAGACATCTTTTCTTTTACAGGGTAGCTAGAATAGTGTTAGAATGGGGATGGGAGTAGATTTGGGCTTTGTTGGGGTTTGACTGGAATTACACTTTAAGTGTGGGCCCTTGTGCGAGTTAAGGGCCCCATCACCAGCAGACTCCTATCTGCCCATTTGCTAGTTAGAGCCTTTAAAATATCGCCTCGCTATACTGTTGATTGTCTCCCTCAGCGCTCTCTTTATAGCAGGGGTGTCCAACCTTCTTGAGCTTCCTGGACCACATTGGAAGAAGAGAAATTGTCTTGGGCCGCACATAAAATAAACTAACAGTGGGGATAGCTGATGAGCAGTTCCTCCTGCGGCTCTTAAAGGGTCGGCCTTGTTCACTATAATGACAGGTCGTTGGGGGGCAACACCTATTCGTGGCTTCTACACAGCTAGAGATTACCTGCAATGATTGCTACTGGACGCAGGCAAAGTGCATAGAGGTGCACCGAATAGAAATTTGGTGCCTAAACCGAAAATGCAGGATGCGCTTGGCCGAAAATGACAGTTTTTAAAAAATATTTTAAAATTAATATGAATTTGTCAGCCATTATTAGCACCATTAGCGCAAGAAAAGCTTCAAGTGTAAAGGCTTGTTTTATTTATTTATAAATATATAATAAACATGTTATACTTACCTCCTCTGTGCAGTTGGTTTTGCACAGAGCAGCCCAGATCCTCCTCTTCTCGGGTCCTTCTTTGCTGCTCCTAGCCCCTCCCTCCTTTGAGTGCCCCTCAGTCAGCAGCTTGCTACAGGGGGCATCCAAGCTGAGTCAGAGCTCCGTGTATCCATTCAGACACGGAGCCCGACCTGGCCCCGTCCCCTCTCTCCCCTGATTGGATGACTGACTTTGACAGCTGTGGGAGCCAATAGCGGCACTGCTGTCTCAGCCTCTCTCAGCCAAACAGGAGTGTACTGGATGGCTGAGGGGATCGTGGACATTGCTGGAGAGAGAAGGAGCTCAGGTAGGTAATTGGGGGGGATGCTACACACAGAAGGTTTTTTATCTTCATGCAAAGAATGCATGAAAATAAAAAAACCTTCTGCCTTTACAACTCCTTTAAGAAAAATGTATCCTTTTAAATATGATGTATGACAAGCCATCCGTTGTGGTGTTAAAAATTTTGCTTGCTGCATTTTTGGTCAGTTAAGCCCTTTTTCACATTGGAAGAAATCGCATGACAAGTCACCACTTAATCGCTGCACCGGTTTGCAAAAGTACTTCCTTCACTACTTTCGCCAATTCCGGGTACCACTTCAATAGACATCTGTGCATGAAGCCGCACAGATGTCTTTCAAGTAGCACCTGAAATTGCGCTGACCAGCTACTTTCAAATCAAGCTACTTCGTGTGAATTAGCACAATTTCAAAGTAGCATCATTGTGAACCAGGGCTAATAAACGGCTAATAAAATGCACCAAAAACTCACTTCCCTGTTGAACTGCATTGAAAACGCAGCAAGAAGGCATCAGTAACACACTAGTGTTACATTTCTGATGCGGGTTTTGAGACGCGTGACTTGCGTGAGACGCGTGAAAAACAAATCATAAGCACGGTAAAATCGCTGCGATAAAAATTGAGTCAAAATCATGGCAAAATCACGCGTGTTTTCAGCACCATTATTGCCACCTTTTTCGCCCAATATGTTTCGGTGACCGACATTTCAGCGCATCTGTAAAAGTGCGTCCAGCAGTGATCACCACAAAGTAACCACTGAGAGCTGCAGGGGAAACTGTCGCTGCAATCACTGGTGTGAATGTAGCCTTTGTATGTGCTGTGGGTGGGGCACAAAATTTGAAATTGTTTTGGTGGGGGGGATGGGGTTGGGCGTGCAACCCAACCCAGTACCCCCTTAGATCCAACCTTACTTACCTTACCTTACTTACCTGAATTTACTTACCTGGCACCCCTGTATTCCCTGCGTTAGGTGCTATTGGAAAAATTGCAGCCCTGGCATCCCTCTGGGTGTGCAGTTGCCTGGCTTGTCAGTGTAGGCTGCTGCAGCTGCTATGTTTGCATGGCATCCCTACAGAAGGGCCCGGGCCACATGCTAAACTCTCTGTCCGCTGGTTGGACACCCCTGTTTTAGAGCATTTATTTTGACCAAGAAAAAGACATGGTGAACATCCAGTCAGGCTAATCAAGGTACAACATATCTGGGTACTGGATATTTGTCTCATGATAGGTCTTTCAAGGCATAGGGAGGTGTTTTCTACATTTGATTCAGTAGAATAAGAACTCCGGTTATATAACTGCTACATAAAACTCACTACAGTGCAACATAAGTACATTCAAAATTCCTGTGCGAACAGCCCCTTTGTGAATGGGTTGTATATGACATTGTAATTCTAGTATTACCGTATATACTCGAGTATAAGCCGACCCGAATATAAGCTAAGGCACCTAATTTTACCACAAAAAACTGGGAAAACTTATTGGTTTGAGTATAAGCCTAGGGTGTGAAATGCACAGCTACTGTAAGTGGAAAAGAGGGTCAACAATGCCCATTTGCAGCCTCACTGTGCCCATTTGCAGCCATAGGTCCCCCCGAACTTGGTAGTTAAGGGTTCCTAGATGCCCCCTAGCCCAAAGGGTCCCGAAATGACATTGCTGCAGATGGACACAGTTGACCGACTTTGGGGCCCTGTATCTCGGGGCCACTTGGTGCTAGGAACCCCATTTTGCATATGTTGTAGTGCTAGTTCCACTGGGTTTGCACACTAAATTAGGGGTTCCTAGCACCAAGTGGCCCTGAGATACGGGGCCCCAAAGTCGGGTCGGAAAAATTTCTGCAGCAGAGAATGACATTTTCTGAACCGACTTTGGGGCCCCGTATCTCGGGGCCACTTGGTGCTAGGAACCCCAAATTTGGATATGTTGTAGTGCTAGGTCCACTTGGGGTTCCTAGTACCAAGTTGCCCCGAGATACAAGGCCCCAAAGTCGGGTCGGAAAATGTCATTCTCTGCTGCAGAAAAGTGCTTGACTTGAGTATAAGCCGAGGGGGGCACATTCAGCACAAAAAAATGTGCTGAAAAACTCGGCTTATACTCAAGTATATACAGTAACTTATTTTCTTTCTTTCTTTCTTTCTTTCTTTCTTTCTTTCTTTCTTTCTTTCTTTCTTTCTTTTTCTTTCTTTTTCTTTCTTTCTTTCTTTCTTTCTTTCTTTCTTTCTCTTTCTTTCTTTTTCTTTCTTTTTTTCTTCATTTTTGGATAGTGTGTGGATAGGATTGGAACCTCTGATAGATGGTAACTGCTGTCTATGTTCCTGTTTGAGGGATTTGTCCTGACTTTCTATCCAGCTGACTATTGTCATTGAACTGTCCCTTCCTTGTCAAGTTATGTTGAGGTAGCGAATGGTAGGTTCATGAGCCAATATGGATGTAGGGAGTATTGATCGATAGCGAAGAACGAAGGACTGTTCTCAGTTATTTAGGTGCTTATATAGGCTGAAGGTATAATTGACTTCTGTAGATGGTACAAAGAATCACTTTTCCACAACTGTTTATGTTGCAATAGATGATATATTTATGACTAATTTTCCAAATGTCTGACACATAAATCCATCCATGACATCCATCCATCGCCTCATCTGGCTTCTCTTTCTCCAGGCTGGGTATGCTTGGACGACTGTCGCTACCAGTGTATGTGGGACACAGTTTCCCTTTATATTAAAGAAGGATATTCTGTCCCCCAATTTCACGGCAAAGTAAGTTCTAATACTAGAGTTTCACTCCACTAAGTAATTTTTACTTTAGCTGTTTTTAATATTTAAAGATTCTTTTTTGCATGTTGTACATCTATCTGATAAAGCCTGGAAGTTTTAAATGATTTGCCTCCTGATCAGTTATTGTGAATTCATTATACATGATATTTCTCAATTAGCAAAGTTAAACTTGTATGGAGAGATCATAGACAAGTAGTTTCTTACCTTAACCCTTTTTTTTTCTTTTTCTTCTTCTTCTATTTTTTCTTTTTTCTTTTTTTTCTGGTCTGCCTCGCCTACTTGACCTGTGGCAGTGGCCATTTTCCAGATTCCTGTTCTTTCAGGAGCCAGCATCTGCCTTGGCGTCTTTTCTCAATGGCCTTGCCAACCTAATGATGCTACAGCGTTACCGCGCCTCTGTTCCTGCTTCCTGTCCTATGTACCACACCTGCCTCACCTTTGCCATGGTATGTACAACTTGTTTGTGTGTGTTTTTGACCTTTTCTGTTCATATGGATTAACTTAATTTTGACTGGATTGTTCAGGTCTCCATAAATGCCTGGTTCTGGTCCACAATTTTTCACACGAGAGACACAGCGATTACTGAGGTAATAAGTTGAAGAACATGGATTGCTTGCACTTTTTTGTGCATTGCATGTGTGCAGTGTTATGTCAGTCTGCATCCTGCCACATTCACTGTCTGTCCCTGCAGAAAATGGACTACTTCTGTGCCTCGGCAGTCATTCTGCACTCTATCTACCTGTGCTGTATGAGGTGAGTGAACAGGAGGGGAAAATCTTAAACTGGTAATATACTGGCATTTTATAAATGTAGGGGAAAAAAACACCTTATCTGTGTTCAGAAGTGTAGTGTTTTAATATTGCAAGCACTCTCACCGTTGCTCAATCAGGAGCTCTCTGTTGCCTTCCCTACTGTAGACACCCATCTTTGCCACCCTATTGTAAGTGCTTTCCATAGTCTGCCCTGATGCAGGCATTTTCCCCCTTTTTGTCATGCTACAGGTATTCCTACTGCCCCTTTCTACCATTTTGCAGGTACCCCATATGGTAGGCCTCCCCCCTTGTCATATAGTTGCTCTCGTCTCACCCCCAGTGTTGCCAGCCACCCCCTCCCCTCGCCCCCAGCGTTTCCCGCTCCCTCCCCTCGCCTCCAGCGTTTCCCGCTCCCTCCCCTCGCCTCCAGCGTTTCCCGCTCCCTCCCCTCGCCTCCAGCGTTTCTCGCTCCCTCCCCTCGCCTCCAGCGTTTCCCGCTCCCTCCCCTCGCCTCCAGCGTTTCCCGCTCCCTCCCCTCGCCTCCAGCGTTTCCCGCTCCCTCCCCTCGCCTCCAGCGTTTCCCGCTCCCCTCCCCTCGCCTCCAGCGTTTCCCGCTCCTTCCCCCCCCCCCCCAGCGTTTCCCCGCTCCCTCCCCTCGCCTCCAGCGTTTCCCGCTCCCTCCCCTCGCCTCCAGCATTTCCCGCTCCCTCCCCTCGCCTCCAGCGTTTCCCGCTCCCTCCCCTCGCCTCCAGCGTTTCCCGCTCCCTCCCCTCGCCTCCAGCGTTTCCCGCTCCCTCCCCTCGCCTCCAGCGTTTCCCGCTCCCTCCCCTCGCCTCCAGCGTTTCCCGCTCCCTCCCCTCGCCTCCAGCGTTTCCCGCTCCTTCCCCTCGCCTCCAGCGTTTCCCGCTCCTTCCCCCCCCCCCCCCCCCAGCGTTGCCTGCATCCTCCTGTTGCATCTGTTGTTGCCTATGGTCTCCCTGTGCCTCCACTTATTGCTGACACACTTCTCTCACCCTTGTTGTTGCTTCTTTCTTTCTTTCTTTCTTTCTTTCTTTTTTTCCTTTAATTGTCAACATATTATTCAGTATATTTATTACAATTTAGGACTTTGGGTCTTCGATATCCTTCCCTTGCCACTGCTTTTGGTGCTGTCCTGGTGTTACTCTTTGCATGCCACGTGTCTTACCTAACCCTGGGACGCTTTGACTACAGCTACAACATGCTGGCCAATGCCAGCTTCGGTAAGTCCACCTGCTAGCATTACCTTCCTCTCTGTTTTTTTTTTTTTTTGTTTTGTCCTCCTGCCTCTGACCGTATCTTTGTTTCTGTTTTGCACTAGGCATGATTAATCTGGGATGGTGGTTGGCATGGTGTTTGAAGAGACGCTCCCACCAGCCATACTTGTGGAAGTGTGTTCTGGTGGTGGTCCTACTACAGAGCCTAGCTTTGCTAGAGCTGCTTGATTTCCCACCTGTCTGTTGGGTGCTGGATGCCCATGCTCTCTGGCACTTTAGCACCATCCCTTTGAATGTTCTCTTCTATAGGTGAGTGACACTTATCTTTTAGTGCAGTAGCCTTAAGTATTGTAAGGTATGTACATGCTTGAGTTTCATTTACAAATTTTATAGACAAGGTTCTACTGAACCCACTGCAAAATGTGCTTAATTAATACAGGAAAGGAATGCTTACATATTTTATTTCTTGAGATGGTAGTGTGGATGGTGGTCATTTTATAGGGTAATAATGTAGTGGTGGTGTTTTGTTTATTATTATTATTATTATTACTAATCATAATAATGATAATAATATTGTCATCTTTATGTTAATTACTATTTAATAATAAACCCAAAAACAAAAATGTAATATCTTGCAGCTTACCAGTTCTTAGATGTGGTCGCTGCATTAGTGTCCTTCCTTTTTTCTTTCTTTTTTATTAGGCTTTTTTCCTTTTATTTTCACTAGGTGATCCAGCCAATAAAGCTGGTCATAGATTGAAATTTGGCCAGTTCGGTAGGGACCAGTAGTATTTTGATCCATCTATAGCTGTCCCCACACTAGACAATTGGCTTCTCTTGAATGGGACTGTTAGAAAATTTTCCCTCGATAAGCGTATGCAGCCAATCGGCTGCAGTGCTGATCATTGTATTCTGACAACCAAGAAGTTCTGCTGTCAAAATACTGTACAATAGCGCAGGATTCTCCCATCAACCTAGAATGTGTGGATGGGGGAATCGTTTTTTTTTTTTTTTTTTTAATTCCGCCGGCTGAATGATCCAAAAAAAAAAAAAAACATGAATTTACAACAGGCTTAAAGCGGAGCTCCATCAAAAAGGGGAAGCTCCACTTGTCTGCATCCCCACTTCTGGCTCAGTTTGCCACGGCAAAGTGTGCCGCAGGTCCGCCCCCTCCTTCCCCCTGCAGTTGGCTTATTCACAGAACGCAGCGCAATTCGTGCATGTGTGTGCAGTAGGATTTTCCCTTGGCCAAGATTGCAGCGTCAGCACCTGAGAGACGATTCAAGAATCGGTTCAGGTGAGAACACCGCTGGCTACCTGGACAGGTAAATGACCTAATAGTAAAAGTCAGCTACAGTATTTGTAGATGCTGACTTTTATTGTTTTTTTTTGGGGGGGGGGGGGTGGAATTCCTCATTAAGTCTTAATCATTTACTATGGACAAGTGTGCTTACAATGATCTCCTTTTTAGTTATTCATGTAAAACCTTCATCCCACCTTTTCTGTTAAAAAACCTTCATCCCAAAAGGAAAGAAAAGTTGCTTTAACTACTACAATGTTAGTTGGGGTTTACCTTTAATCTGTTATCCAAGTCTATCTAAATCTTCTACTGCATCTAATAGTACCCTCTCCCCAGACTGACAATACTTTAAAGATGTGCCCAGACACCCTAATACAGGAAGTGTATTACTAGCTGGATGACCAGGTGGAAAGAAACTTAAAGTATAACTAAAGGCAAAACTTTATTTTTTTACGTTTTGGCTAGAGTAGAGAGGTATTAGAAAATCTGTCAGTCTTTATTGCTGTCTGCGATAGCCCCCCCCCCCCCCGTTTAGGGAGATTCACCCTCTCTATTTGTCCTGTTTACCATTATCATTGAAAGTAAAAGAAAAGCCAACATTTTGGGGTTGTCCCCAGAAATGCAATAGGGGGGAAATCTTCCAATGAAGACACTAGTTCCGGTGACCTGGGGGTTCCCAAGGAATTCTCCTAATTTTGCAGGGAATTCCTCTTGCTTCCTGTTTGGTTACGGGACAGGAAGTGAAAGGAAATCTCCACAATAGGACACAGATGACAAAAAAAAATCTAACGGGTATAACCCTTCCTTGCCCTATCCAAAATGAGGGGTGGGGGGGGGGTTGCCTATGGTTCTACTTTAGAAAGGCTTGAGAGATTCGATTTGAATCTAGGAGCCATTTTTTTTTTTTTTTAACTAACAAAGCTTTATTTTCAACGACAAAATCATTACTGTCCTCAGCCCCGCCTCCAATAAAATTTTTGTAACCATAAAAAAATCCTGTCCCTTTTTTAAAGCATGTAATACAGCACCGTGCTTGTGCTGTGTAATTTGGCCCACCGTATCACCTGAAACACCTGGCTGATCCTTCCTGATTCTGCCCTCCCCCCTGTAAACTGACCACGGTTTATCATGGCTACTGAGCCCTGACAACTGTGGTCAGTTTATGAGCCTCCGTCATCCGCAGCTCTGTTCTCTGCTCTTTTCCCCCTCCCTACCTGGCTGCCTGTCAGCTCCTGTGTCTGTGAGCAGTCACGTGACCTCCTCAGTGACCCCAGGGGGGCATTGAAAAGAATTTGGCCTTGAGTACCATCAAGGGCCAGGTTCCACAGGTGCGATCTCTCTTGCCAGAATGGGACTTGAATCTGGTGCTTTCAGTTCTACAGAAGCCTCCATTTGAAAATATTCGAGAAATTCCCTTGCTCACTCTGTCACAGAAGGTGGCCTTCTTGATGGCTATCACCTTTGCTCGCAGGGTGTTGGAATTAATGGCACTATCCTGTCGCATGCCCTACCTGGCAAATCATAAGGACAAGGTGGTTCTTCGCCCCTGTTTTTCGTTCCTTCCAAAAGTTGTTTCTGATTTCCATTTAATTGAAAACATTGTTCCCTTTCCTATGTCCCAGGCCGCAACATCCGAGGGAATTTGCCTTGCACACCTTGGATGTGGTTCAGGCAATCAGGGTGTATTTGGCGGCCACTGAGTCCTTTCGGAGGTCAGACTCTCTTTTAGTGATCGCAGACAGGCCAAAGAAGGGGCTGTCTGCTTCCTCAGCGACCATTTCTAGATGGATCAGGCAGACGGTGCCTATTCTATCAAGGGTCGGGTTCCTCCCTTCCCGGTTGAAGGCGCACTCTACTCTATGGTTCTGAATAAGGAAGGGCTGTGTCTATCAATGAACTCAGAGAAACGGATTTTACGGTAAGTCAAAAATCCTATTTTGGGTACAGTGTTGCATGACCGTGCAATTGTCATTCAAAGTGTGACAGCGCTGAAAGCTGAAAATTGGTCTGGGCAGGAAGGGAGTAAAAGTGCCTGGTATTGAAGTGGTTAAAGCTGCAGCAGCTATTTTAAGCCCACCTTTATTTCCTGTCTGGCTTAAAACGGTCAGCAATACCCTCTCCTCTTGATCTGTATTGTCATGACCTGCCTCTCACAGCTCGCTCTGCCAGCAATCCTTTTGTTCCCTAACGTTATATGTACGGACATGTCTGCTGTTGTTTGGTGGTAGGGGCATGTAAGGCTCCTGTAACTTTCGCAACACTCTTCCCATGAATCTTCTTTCAAGAGCATTATATTACAAGACACATACCCGGGATCTTTTGAAACCAGTCAGCTAAGCACCCAGTGGCCAGCAGGGAGTAGAATGCACATTTAAAGGGATCCCGTGTATGTGTTTTTTCATATAATGCTCTTGAAAGAAGATTCATAGGAGAGTACTGTGACATTCACAGGCACCTGTCGGCCCCTCCCTCCAAATGTGGATCAAGAAATTATTTAATTGAAACATTTTAATTGCATGTTATCTGAGGAGAGGAAGACGAGGGAAGGTATTATAGGTGTACACTTAAGCTTTAATACTTACCTGTCCCTCCATCCATGCTGCTGATCTTTACTGTCTGGAAGAGCTACGGTGACTGAAGAATTTTCAACATCTGAAACAATTCTAGATGTGTCAAATGCCTGCTCCCCCCTAATGAGCACTGCGGTTCAGTCCGCCAGTCTCTTCTTCACAATTGTGTCCTATAATGACATAGGGGTTTGCAAAAGAGAAACCAAACAGCACAGAGGGGAACCAGGTATTGCATTGCATATAACCAGGTGTCTGATAGTTCTGGAAGTGTCGAATGCTGAAGATTCTTCAACAAGCTTTGCTCTTCAAGGGAGCAAACCTGAACAGAGCAGATAGTGGGATAGGTAAATCTTTTCTTTAGTGAGAGTCTTCTTTTTTTTTTTTTTTTTTTTTATATACACACTTTAAAAGCAAACCTGCATCTTAATCTGCATATATTCACAAAAGGGTGTTTTTTTCCAGTTGCAATATTGTTATGTAACATGCCCATTTTAAATGAAAACGCTGCATTGCATATTTTACTTGTTATTTTTTTTAACATGATTATTATTATTTTATCAATATAGCTTTCTGAAGGATGACAGCCTGTACCTGCTTAAGGTGAACTCTGTATTAAAAGTGGACTAGTCATAGAAGAACTCATGCCTGGGTGTGGATTTTGCACTGGTTTGCCCTACACTCTGAAGTTGATGCCCAGGAGGCTTTTATGAACCATATTAATACCCTCTTACAGCATGAGGGTCTCTTAAGTGCCTTAGTCTTATTAATATAAGTGACTGTGTACAAAAATACCTTCCTGCATTTGGTTGGATCCATACGCTTAGCTTTCTGTATTATAGATATTTTGTGGCTATTATTGGAGCATATATTATACGCTGCTGTGACAGGTCTCAAACCAGTCTTTATGGGACCACTAATGGGTACTCTGCATATGTGTGTGTTGTGTCAGATGGCTTGTGTTTGACACACAAGGTCTTACATTGCCAAATACTAGCAATGTTCATATATGTTTAGCTATGCGTACACTGTATTAAAGGAGCCATGATATAGTGTCAAACCCAGTTATGGGGTGGCAAAATAATTTTGCGTTCCAGAGCTTGATGGCCTGGTCTAGAATCCGGCATGCACTCATAAGTAGCCACAGGAACAAAAAGCCTTGTTTGGTGGGGGGTGGGATAGGTCTAAGAGCTGTCTTTAATGTTTTCAGACACATAGGCTAATTGGCTCTTGAAATTCATTCAACCCTGTCTATCGATATTCCTCACAGAAGATATAATAGCCACGGAATTAAAATATAACTGGAATTCTTCATTTTTTGGAATGCTAAAGATTTTATTTGCTTGCATATGATTGCACACACACTTTACATCTTGTCAGCTTGTGATTAGAGCTTACATGTCAGCAGCTGCCCTAATAAAGACAGGTATAAGTCACTTTGCTTCTGGGGCAGGGGTCTTCAAACTTCCCAAACAAAAGGGCCAATCTACTGTCCTTCAGGCTTTAGGAGAGCCAGACTGCTGCCAATGGGAATAGAAAAATACCCCGACCTTGTGGCAGTAAACAATGCCTTATCATTGGTGTCTGTGGGAGGCATAGTCCCCCATCGTTGGCGTGAGTGGGAGGAATAGTGCCCTATCAGTGAGAGGAATAGTGCCCCAAGGATCAAATAAAGACAAACAAAGGGCCAAATTTCTCTCCCCCCCGGGCCACAGTTTGGAGACCGCTGTTCTATGAGATTTTTTTGCCAATGAAAGCTAGCAGTAATGATACATTTGCAAAAGGGGCCTGAAATGGAGCCAAAATGTGCTGTGATCTGATAGGATTCAGACAACCTTTTACAGTAGAAGGCATTTACACTTCAACACTTGCATTCCGAACCAAAAAAAACATATAGGAGTTTTAATTATTTAAGGACACTGGACAGGTGTCATATAAAGTATTCATTTATGGCTGTGTATGATAATTTAGTGAAATAAATTGGAAGCCAAATTTCTATGGGGTAGGTAGTGAGACCAATCAAATTATTAGAATGGCCTAAGGTTGGGTAAGGTTTGATTGACCCACTATGTATTTTTATTGTCCATTGCTCTGATGGGAGAGCCTTAAGCTGGTCATAGACAGTTCGAATCTTGGCTGGTTCAGTAGGAACCAGCCAAGATTTGAACAATGTATGGGCAGGCTGAATGTACCCAAGTTGATCGATCAACTTGGGTAACACCTGACGGATTTTACATGTGATTATTGCTATATTAAAGTTAATATAGCCGCTAGCCATAATCGCTGTGTTCCCCTGTGGATGCAGGAAAGAAAATAGCTTTGTCTATAGCCTGACTTACTCAACCTATTACTAGTCTAGACAGTCATGGCTCTATTTTGAACTTACTGTTGTTCTTCTCCTCAGATATATATATATATATATATATATATGTGTGTATGTGTGTGGAATCCAACAGCAGCCTAGTGACCTTCTGCAAGCATTGTTTTACATTTTTATGTAGTTCACTAAAGATATGGAAAACGTACTTCAGAGGGCAGAGGGGGGAACTGAGCAATCTGGGTCAAGTATTAGAGTCCTTTCACACGGGCTGTCCGATCAGGTCCACCTGTCAGTTTTTCAGGCGTACCTGACCAGACCTTGCTGTCTCCTCTATGGAGCTGCAAATGTCAGCAGACACATGTCCGCTGACACCCGCCGTTATCCAATCGCAAAGTCCAGACGGATGGTGGCCCTATTTTCCTTTCTTTTGGCGTATAGGGTTGGTCCGTTTCCACCCAAATTCTCCATAAAGGAGAGTGGACTGTGCAGAGCGGAAAGGACCTGTCATCCGCCTGCTCAGCGGGAATCAACGGAGCAATCCCTTCCGCTGAGCAAGTGGAATCCACAAGATGAAGGCGCCCGTATGAAATGGACCTTAGCTGTCACATTTAAACAGATAGGAGGATAGTGGAGAGGATAATTGTGGACAACAGAAACCAAATCTTTCACCCATTCTATCGAAAGGTTAAAAAAACTCTCATTCATTCCGGTATAGAAATTGTATTGCCAGGAAGCAGTAATAGATTCATAAAATGTAATGTTTAGATGGGAAACAATAGAACAAGACTTGCAATAGGAAAGGCTAGATTTCACTTTGATATGCCAGTTTTTTTTTTTTACCAGGATTAAAAATTGGTAATAATAAAATATACCTACTCTGAAGCAGAAGGGTAGTCTTAGAACACAGGTGTTTTATTTGGAGATGGGCTTGAGGCTTCCTTGGGTTCTGCGCCTTCATTTATACTATTACTTTCTTTTTTCTTTTTCAAGCAACGTGACTTTCTGTAAGATTTATATTTAAAGCACTCAATAGCCCATCTGCTTTATTGAAAATCAAATATATTCTTATCTGTAAGATACGGTTGTCTCCTGGCTCTTTAGAACATTAACCATTGTGCTGGGAAGGTGAACAGCCTTTTTATGGCGTGGGCCTGATATTTGTTGTAATTTTCCACTGTTTGGGGACTATCTAATTGTATTTCTCAATAAAATCCTATCAAATTAATATCACGGATGTACAACACCGGATTGAAAGCCATGTGTTTCCACTACTAGGATTTCACTTTTTAGTGAATGTTGCCATGTTCTTACTTTTTAAAGATGTCTCTTCTCATTTTTTAGTTATAATTAGCTTTTGAAGTGCCAATCCACCACTGATATTTTAGTTTAGCTAGAAGATTCTAGCTGTCTGAATTACTCATTCTAGGGCTCTGGTGACGGGCTCTCTGTATGCAGGTTAACTGTTTGGCCATCCACTGGAGTTTTCTGAACACATCGACACAGTGCTTTTAAATCAGTATTGTAATGGGGAATATATTTAATTGGTCGTCATGGTATCTTCAGGCTGCTAGATACCTGAGGAAGCTGTTAAAAAAAAAAAAAAAAAATTATATACATCCAACATTATAAAGCTTTACCTCCTTGGCATTATGTTTCCTCCTGGAAAACCAATTAGAAAAAGTTGCATTTAGAATGCATTGCATATTAAACTGCACTTTTTAACCCCTTTGTGCTGGCCGCCTCCCAGCCCTTTAAGTGTTCTAAACGATGGGAAGCGGGCATTTGGGTCATGTGGTCACCATGATTGGCTGTTACATCGGTCACATGAACGTGAAGCTCACGATGACTAATATGCATTGGGAGCTTTCTGGTAACCGCCAGCTACCGCGCTGGGAGTGCGCTCTCGGCGTGATAAGTGTTTTAAACAGGGCCACATATATGTGGCCTCTCGGCGTGAAGGCCTACATGCCGAGAAGCTGCATTTTTGCGTTCGGCCGGTGTAAAAAGGTTAAATTGGTTGTAAACCCTATTGATGAAGTTTGACCTAGGCACATATATATGTAGTGTTTACTTATATCTCCAAACCTCTAAGTGCCGTTTCTCTCTGGTGCTTCATTCCTCTGTTATCAGCATCAGTCACTTACAAGTTCTGCGACACATGAGATAACCGCAGCTGAAAATTTGTGTTGGGGAGGGTGCTTAGAGGGAGATAAGCGTTGAGCTTATCTATTCACACTACATCTCTGCATGTTCCTTCGTTCCTCTGTCTATTTGGAAGGGTGTGGTGTGCCTTTCCTTTTAATCGGCTCTTGCACAGTGTAAGTCCAGACTCCACACCCCCTATGTACTGCTAAAAGAGGAAGAATGATTTCAAACACAATCCACACTTTCCAAACAGTGTAGAAAGGGGAAGACCGCAGATCTACAAGTAAAACTTATGTAGGGAGATTTGTTTCATCTCTGTATCATCTTAGGCTACTCACTTCACTGGGTATATGTGAGGATTTACATACACTTTAAGCCTGAAAAATATTTAAAACATTATATATTCTGAAAGCAGAGAGCCTGTAGAATAAAAAGATGGTAGTTGCTAAATTTGTAGATGTTTTTTGCAAACATATTTTCAGGGCTGGTTCACACCATCATTTCTGTGTTCTAGATGTGTTCCTGTATGTGTCTTTGATGCATTCTGATGAGTATTTGATGCATTTTGGTGCGTTTTTTATTTTTATTTTTTATTCCCCCCCTCTATTTTTTTCATTACCATTTAGGATATGTGCTGGTGGGTCCGGTGGGTTTTTGCTGCAATTCAGATGTGTTCCATACAGAAAAAAATGCAGCATGTTCTACTTTTGTTGACTGCACTGGAATGTACTGCACTGGTGTGAACTAGGGCCATTGGAATACCTGAAAAACACCATGCATGCATTTTTGATACAGATTAAAGTCCTCTGGACTGCATCTGGTGTGAACCAGCCCTCAAACAAAAAAATACACCAAAATTTGTGCACACAAACACAATATAATACCAATTTTTTGGTTAAATGTAGAAGACCAGGCTTAGTTTAGTAAATGGGTACTTCATAAATGTCAAGTTTTAAAATGAGTGAAACATTTAAAAACCTTCACGGCTTATGAGTTTAGAAATAACCACCCTAGAATTATTGTTCTCGCTCTGGTATATGCAGTAATACCCAGTATGTTAATTGATTGCTGTCCCCTAATGAATGGGGAAGGTGAGGTTTTATTTTTTATTTTTTTTACTACATCTTATTCGATTTTATATTATGTTTGTATTATTTTTTCACTTTGCTTTATTACTATCACAAGGAGGTTGAAAAGCCTTCATGCGTTTTGTATGATTCATACTCTTTCTATGAAGAAGACATCAGGGGTATATTAGACTCCTAATGTCTCCTCTGCACTGTTTGCAAACAGAGTACTGAGAATACTCTGTTTGTTTACATTCCTGGCCACTGCCAGCAAGAATTTGCCATGAACTTGAAAGTGCTCAGAACAGAGTGCTTCTGGGTTCACAACAAAGTGGGAGGTTCAACAAAAGTATTTACTAACCTCCCTCTGTTTGCCATCCTGAAGAAACCCAATCCCATTTGTGTTACCTTTAAGCTTTACTCTGACGCGTGGTACTATGTAAAAATGGTTATGTAGAGTAACGCTTAGGATTAACCATTTTTACTTAGAACTCCAAGCCCAAGTAATGTTCAATGTTAATGCTAAGGAGGATAAAATCTAATTCCACTTTTGTTGAGAAAAACAAAACAAAAAAACAGTCCCCTCTGGGTGATCTGTGTACATTGCAAGGATTTTGACAAACTGTGTTGCAGTGTCCTACCTTTTTTTTTTTTTTTTTTTTTTTTTTCTGTTGTGAAGAAATAGTCATTTGTCTAACCATGTCCTTTTCAGACAGGTTCCTTAATGGGAGGGTCTGCCCTCCATTTTTATCACCTGAGAAAATCTTGGTGTTTTACTGAAGAAAGCTGCAGTGTCAGCATCCCTTCAGTAGGTAAGCCTTAGGGCTCGTTTACACTTGCTTCAAAACAAAGCATCGGACATGCTTTTTTAAAGCTCTCTGCATGACAGTCAAAGCTCCTGTCACTTAATAAAATAATTATCTTACAGTCCTGTTCACACCTTGAGTTTGCTTTGCTTCAAAAATTATACCACATGTCGCTTTATTGGTGCTTCGAGCGTCTTCAAAGCCTCCATAGAAGTCTATGGCAAAGCTTGTTTGATGCACCTGCATCTTTTGAGAGACTTGAAGGCTACTTTCAGATTCGGGCGGGTGCCGGCGGTAGTATAGGTAGTATATTTAGCAGCGCTTTACCGTCATTTTAGCAGCGCTATTCGGCCGCTAGCGGGGCGGCTTTAACCCCCGCTAGTGGCCGAAAAAGGGTTAAAACTGCAGCGGCGCTATGCCGCTCCTATAGCACTGCAAAGATGCGGCTGAAAGGACTTTTTTGACCGTCCTGCAAGCGCACCTCGGGCTTTCACACTGGAGAGAGACACAGGAGAGGCTCTTTACAGGCGCTACACAGGCGCCTGTAAAGCGCCTCAGTGTGAAAGTAGCCTAAATCAGCTTTAGTTTTGCTTTGGAGAAATTGCAGGTATGAGATCTCAACACACACGGCATCTGTCAAGCTTCATTAACACTTTAACAAAGCTCCATAGAAGCATCAAAAACGCATTAAAAAGCATGTTGAAGCGCTAGGCGCTTTAGTGTTGACGTCGAAGCAAGTGTAAATGAGCCTAGGGAGTATCTCGCCAAAAATAAAACTCCTCTGGCAGGGGAGGCCTAAATGTTACTTAAATGTTGTATCTTTGTGCACACTTTTGAGAAAAGCAGTGAGACAATCACACAAGCAGGGAATTGCATTTCTTGGGGGTTTTTGTACACCAAATGTGTACAGAACGCCTCCAGGTTGAGGCTGCAGATTGAAATGGAAAAAGAATTTTTAATAACGATAAATTTACGAAATGGCTGGTGTCACAATTTTACATGCTATATTAATTTTGACAAAAAAATTTAGTTTTCGTTTCAAATAAGGAGGGCGCAAAAATAACAACTTCTGAGAATAACTCAGACTTTTGCTGGAAATGCTGCTCATACTACTTATCCCAAAAGGAAAAAAAATTTTGTGTAACTGCTTTAAAAGTGTTAGCTGAAGTTAGACTTTAATGTGTAGGTCATTATGTAAAGGCTATCTAACTTGGTCTATCTCATGACAGTGCTGCTATCCAAGAGTATCTCCATTGCTTCTCTTTTGGTGAGCCACCCTAAGAAAGGAAGCGGACATTTCACTAGTGTGTATTGCATGTGACTTATTTGGATAAGTTATCACGTGATAATTTAGGAGGCAATTCATAAAAAATAAAAAAATTTAAAATATTGAATATGAAATGTCAACAAAGTTTCATTTAAAGTCCATTCACAAAAAAAAGAAAACCCATGTATCCGTGTGAGAATGCAATCTTGTTTGCTCAGTGATGTAAATAATTTGTAACACTGAATCAGGGGAAGATTAGTTTGTCAATCAAAGCACACTTTATAGAAGTACAGGCCACACACGGAGGAAATTTCTTTCCTGGAACTTAATTTCCCCATCAACACAGACAGCGTTGACAGGGAAATCCCTCCCGCCGAGCCATTGTATTCTCCTCCGGCAGGGGAAGCTGTCCCTGCCAGAAGAAAGTGATTATTGCTAGCGGCTATAGCAGCCACTAGCGATAATGGCATGTAAAATCCAGCAGGTTGGTTTTACCAAAGTTGATCGATCTATCGACTTGGTACATTCAGCCTGCCCATACATGGTTCGAATCTCAGCCGGTTCCTGCTGAACTGGCTGAGATTTAAACCATCTATGGCCGACATAAGGCCCCTTACACATTGGATAGGCTCTGTTGGAATCTACCTGCTCAGTGGGTATCTGTCCACTGATCCTCTCTAAACAGGTGGATGGCTGATCCATGTCCACTTATGCAGAGCAGACACAGCCCACATTCCTCTATGGGCGGTCAGATGTAAAAGGAACGCCTGCCATCCGATTCGCCAGATGGATGGGGAACTGATCCTCCTCTGTATGTTTTTAGCGGATAGGATAAGATTGCATGAGTCCATTGACACCTGCTGCTCCATGGAGGAGACTGGAGGGTCCGATTGGGTCTGCTGAAAAACTGACAGGCGGACCCAATCAGTCGCAAATGTGAAAGGGCCCTAAGAATGTTTTTATAGTTTCACAATTCTTAGTGCGTCTTCATTGATCTTTCATTCATTGTGCGTCTTCAGGATAAAAAATAAATAGTTGCGGAAACATTTAACTAAGGCATGCTTTTAGTGAATTGACAATACACGCAATATTTAATGCTTAGTGAATTGAGCCCAACGTATGTTGCTGGCCGAATCACCAGATGAAAATAAAAACCTAATTCCACTACATCTAGAGATTGGTAAGCTGCAGAAAAATGAACGCTTTGTTTTTGGGTTTAGATGCACTTTAAGTCACTGTATGTGAACAAGTATGCAGATGTGTTCCCTAGGCTAGCTAATAGATAACTGTGTGGGGATATTATAAGATTAAGCAATCCTTGCATAGAAAGATGCTGACTATTCAGTGGACCTTTTTCGTCCAGGTTTTAGCACCACTTTTATGTGGATATTGTTAGTGATTTTGCTGCACATGGTACATTCCATTGTGTGTGTCCATACACTCTGCTCTTTGCACATGGATTGGTTAGCTTGAAATCCATGTATTAGAAATCCTAATGATTTGCACTATTTGTATTATTTTAATAAGCGGTCAGATTGGGCCTTCAAGCTACAAGAAACGTATGTGATGTAGCAGTGTTGTGGGCTCTTCTGTCAAAGGGAATAATACTGGGGTTCTGTTCAGGTGCCAGGCGTTTGTTCTTTAAACTTTTGTTCTGATTATTTTCAGGCTTGCAATCAGTGCTTTGGTGTTGGGAGGGGGTTGCATGTTGTGCCTTACTGTCTGTCAATCATTGTTCATGCTGCTGTGTAAAATTAAAATTGCTTTATTGTTTAAACTTTGTGTCTTAAGACTCAATTTATTTTCTCTTTCTGAAAGGGTTGGGAAAGCCCAAAATAAGAGAACGGTAACGCAGTTGCAATCACCTAATGAACACATTTTATTATAATGAAAGCCTGATGTCACTTGCAAAATATTTAAATTGAAAAAGCTTAAGAAATCCCGTACAAAATGTTTCGACTGTTCAGATTGCGTCCTCCTGTCACTGCTTCTTATGTGTCACGTTGGTGTGTTCTGTGGAGTATATCTCTTAAGGCTCCATGCACACGAGACGCAGATGCAAACTCTGCTGAACGCATGTTTTAAAAAGCAGAAACCTGCATTTAAAATCGCGCGTTTTACCACGTTTGCGTCTATAAGCATTTGTAAAGATATCATATAGACCCTCCCCAAGCTCAGAAAGCATGTATTAACTATTTCTGCCATTTTGATCAGAGTGAGCAGCAGAGAGAGCAGTTGTACACTTGCATTTGCCTCTTTCTGTGTTTTTTTGGAAATGGATCCCATATTGGATATATGTCAGGAAATGCTCATGATGTTGCTCTTGATGAGGCAGCAACGTTGTCGCAAATTGCGTGAGAGGTCCGGAGTCAGAGCTCGTCGATTTTGGACCCATCCATTGATGGCACAGCAAATGTCTGTTGGATATTTCACAAACATCGTGCAACGTCGTTGCAAATTGCGTGAGAGGTCCAGAGTCAGAGCTCGTCGATATTGGACCCATCCGTTGATGGCACAGCGAATGTCTGTTGGATATTTCACAAACATGGTAGGGGGTTCGGGCTGACTACATTGGTATGCAGGTTTTTTTTTGTGGAAAAAAAGACATTGCTATGCTTTGGTCAGACTAGGTGGAGTCACTGATTAGATTAGAAATTGGATGAAGGGTTGGGGCAAAGAAGTGGAGGCATTCCTCATTGTCTAAGCTACCTAGAAAAAAAAAATTGCTTTTTTTTATGGCATTGCATCAGTGAGTATATATGCTCTATGAACTATCTAAAGTAATAACGACATTTTAAACCAGTTTTTTTTTTTTTAGTATTTTTTTTTTTTTATGGTTTACCATCATATTTCTGAGTTTTCTGGCCAAAAAAATTGTGTTCCTTTTTTAAAACGCTTATAAACGCGGGTGCTGCGTTTAGCCGCATTTTGCGTCTGAAACGTGGAAAAGAAAAGTGTCTGAACCCATTTTTTTTTTGCTTCTGGAAAAACGAGGTTAAACGTAACTGCCTAAAAATGGGAAAAAACGAGACTGTGTACATGGACACATAGGATACCATTGAATGCATTCAGGGGCAGTTGAAAAAAGTGTCCAACTGCCTCTGAACGTGTGTTTAACAGCGTTAACGCATTAAACGGAATCTGTAAACAGGAATATGAAGGCTGCCCTCTCCTGATATTACTAATTTCCAGCTGTCATAATCTGGTAGCCTCAGTATTTTCCAAGTCACTGATTTAAAACCCTCATGCAGGTGAGGAGTCGTGAGTTTCCCGATATGCACGCTTATTCCAGATTAGCATCTCACTGTTTCAAAAATTCATTTTAGGAGGAGAAAAGGGGTTGCAATGGGTTCCAATGTCACCCCATAATTTGCAGGGGCAGTTATGGGTCAATCTGAGCACAGATTCTTATATTCCCATGAAGCATTCACCAGCTACTGTTATGTTTGATGGCACTTCATTAATGATGTCTTTGTGTTGTAGTGGGGTGACATTGGACCACTATTTTCCTTTAACCACTTCAGCTCCGGAACGTTTAACCCCCTCCCCCCCCCCCCTTATGACCAGGCCATTTTATGCGATGCAGCCTTGCATTACTTTAACTAACAATTGCGTGGTCGTGCGACGCTGTATCCAAATAAAATGTATGTCCTTCCCCCCCCCCCCCCCACAAATAGAGCTTTCTTATGGTGGTATTTGATCACCTCTGCGGTATTTATTTTTTTGTGCTATAAACAAAAAAAGGCCGACAATTTGGGGAAAATTATTTATTTTACTTTCTGCTATAAAACCTAAAATAAAGAAATGTAAACAATCCTAATTTCTTTATCAATTTAGGCCAATATGTATTCTGCTACATATTTTTGGTAAAAAAAATCCCAATAAGCATAAATTAATTTGTTTGCGCAAAAGTTCTAGCATCTACAAATTATGGGATAGATTAATTGATTTTTTATTTTATTTATTATTATTTTTTTTTACTAGCAATGGCGGCGATCAGCGACTTTTGCAGCGGACAAATCGGACACAAACTGACACTTTTTGGGGACCAGTGACACTACAGTGATCGGTGCTAAAAAATATGCACTGTTGATGTACTAATGACACTGGCAGGGAAGGGTTAACATCAGGGGCGATCAAAGGGTTAAATGTGTTCCTAGACAATGCTTACTGTGTGGGTAGGTTGATGTGTTTTTACTGTAGGAAGGCAGAGATCTGTGTTCCTGCTTTGCAGAAGCACAGGATCTCTACCTTCCCTACTAACAGAACGGTAATCTGCCATGTTTACATCGGCAGACCACTGTTCTGCCTCTCTCGGGAACCATCTGCGGACATTGTGCCAGCCGGACCCGCTGATTGGCTTCCGCTGTGTCCAATCACAGCGGGAGCAGGCTGCTGGCGGTACACATGCGCACCCCAGACCCAGAAGTGCAAAATCATACACCTGTACGTGATTTTTGCACAGGGAAGCTGCCTTTCCGCCCTATATGTACTGTATACGGTCAGCAACCGGTTAATGGCAAAATAAATGAGTCTTGTATCCAATTTAATATAAATATGGATTGTGAAAAGATTACCTTTGACACCATGGTGTATAAGAAAGGTGCGATGTTACATACCAAGGTTTATACAAAACCAACGGTTAAACATTTGTTACCGTATATACTCGAGTATAAACCGACCCCGCATATAAGCCGAGGCACCTAATTTTACCACAAAAAAATGGGAAAACGTATTGACTCGAGTATAAGCCTAGGGTGAGAAATGTGCAGCTACTGTAAGTGGGAAAGAGGGCCAACAATGCCCATTTGCAGCCTCACTGTGCCCATTTTCAGCCATAGGTCCCCTAAACTTCAAACTTGGTAGTTAAGGGTCCCTAGATGCTCCCTAGCTGCAGACAAAATTTGGGGTCTCTGGATACAAAGGGTCCCGAAATGACATTGCTGCAGATGGACTTTGGGGCCCTGTATCTCGGGGACACTTGGTGCTAGGAACCCCAAAATGTCCCAAGAGATACAGGGCCCCAAAGTCGGTCAATTGTTTCCAGAGACCCCAAATTTTGGCTGCAGCTAGGAGCCCTTAACTACCAAGTTTGAAGTTCGGGGATATGTTATAGTGCTGGTTCCACTGGGTTTGCACACCAAATTTGGGGTTCCTAGCACCAAGTGACCCCGAGATACGAGGCCCCAAAGTCGGGTCGGAAAATGTCATTCTCTGCTGCAGAAAAGTGCTTGACTCAAGTATAAGCCGAGGGGGGCACTTTCAGCACACAAAAAAAATGTGCTGAAAAACTCAGCTTATACTCGAGTATATACGGTATTTATATTTATTTAATGGCTTTTATCCGCTACACACATTTCAATCCATTGTGAGAAGCCAGTTTATGAGAGTACACTGTATTGTCCGTGAGGAGATGTCAAAAATATCCAAAAGATTTAGTGGAATCTAAGAGTGAACCCTTGGAGTGAAATGAAAGCGGGGAAAGTGAGTTGCAAAAATATGAACTATAAAAGGAAATGGATCCTGTAACTGCACATTTCCGTGCATAAAACAAGAATATATTTGGCATTAGTAAGAATTGGTGTATACTCATGGATGCCTATCTCAAGACCTAGGAATTTCAACAGATGCCTATATGAGCTTTTAACCCTTTTACTGTCACCAATCTATACCATATGTCAGTGGCTTTGGAGGGGGTTTACACACACTCCTGGCGAGAGTTTCTGGGTGAGTGTGTAAAACTGATGATCAAATTGTCAAATGGAAGAGACAGTAACAGGGGTGCAACAGCCAGTGGAACCCTTCTACCCCTATTACTGTGCCCCAGGAATCCGTTAAGGTAAAAAATGTTTAGGCTTTATAACCACTTTAATGGTGCTACCTGCCCTGTAACAATTTCAGTATCTGCTCCCCCCCCCCCCAGGGGGGTTTAAAAAAATTTTATTTTTTTATTTTTTTTTTAATTATTTTTTACCAGCCTCAGACATTGATTCATTTTGATTTTCACATCCCTTGGATATTTTAGTGGCCGTTGCTCACCCCACAGTTGGATGTCTCTTATGTGCAACAATGGCTAATTCCTGTGTTCTTCAATGGACTTACAAATACCTTTTAAAACTATGGCTTTTGTACCTGCCTTAAAATCTTTTTCTTGAAGTTTATCGAGGGACACAAGAATGCAGTAATTCTTGGACATATGGGTTACATGCAACTGCCTTCAGGAGGTAAACACTGGAAAACAGATAAAAAGTTGAAGGCCGGCCACCATATACCCTGCACCTAGCCGTAATGCTTACGTTTTGTGAGCTAGCAGTACACAGGCCCAATACACATACAGGAGTTGGATCTGTGCCCCTCAATGGATTTCAAGAAACAGATTTGTAAGTACAAAAATAATTTTTCCAGGTATTTCCAAGCAAAAATCATTCATAAATCCACGTGTTTGGTACATAAAAAGCTGGACTTTCAATTCCAGTCCATTCCCATTTTTTGAAAAACTTTATACATTACCATTAGACAATTTTAAATATTCTGGAAAATATCCATCCAGGAAACCCTTTTCTGTTTGTCATACACACACTACCCAATTATTTGACACACCAATTGAATTTTCACCACATGGGTCATAAAATCAATTGCAAGAAAGTATGACCAGCATAAGCCATACCTATGTTTGTGAGGGTGTTTGAGGACAAGAGCCATATTCTAATATGCTTTCAAAGTCTCAAAGCTAACCCCTGACTGGTGGCGATGGAAAGGCTACACGTCTGTGAGATATAAACTCTTCATACCACAATTCCAGTGCCTTGTATCCTACATTGTCAGACCTTTGCAAAATTAAACACCAATAACATCTGCCTTTGTGTTGTATTAACATTTATTAGATACAGCTTGTGTGTGCATATATATTACATACATTAGTGTTTATTAGGCATATAATTTATTTGTTTGCTGCTTTCTGAGCCCAGACAAAAAAGATTCCACTCACATCATCCACTCCAACTTTCATAGCAGGAGTCATTGAGTAGGTGCGAAATTCCCTAATAATGCACTTGGCCTTGCCCAGTGCTGCCCTCACCATCTCTTCTGTAACAGGCACTACGTTCAGACGTGCTTCTCCTGCCAAGTAATAGGACTCTTCTAAAGCCCCAATCCACAGAAAATGACCCTGTGGCTTGAGGACTCCAACTACATTTTCAAGGGCTTTCTGAAAAGTTTCAAGGTCAGGGCTACATGCCTCAAGGCAAAAAGAGGATACCAGACAGTCCACTGAACCACTGGCAAGTTCCTTTCCAAGGGGGCAAGACTGATGGATGTCCAAGGGCATCACTCGTGTTACCTGCTCCCGAAAACGCTTTTCTTTGTTTTGCCATGGCTCCCTGTGGAGGAAAAAGTATAGATATATTTAGGAACACTGTTGCTAAAAAAATACCTACTTTATAGCCAGTTTTCACCTGTTTTTTAAAAATACAGAGGTTTGGCAGCAATTTTATACTACTTTCCCAAATACCGGTGTTACACATCTGCAGGTGTTGGTCTCTACACTCTTCCATGTACTCTTCCAGCAGTCGAAACCTTTATGTTTTCCATATATGCCTATTGTATGAGCACTATTCAAACCCCACTCAATAATTCAAATTCCAAGTGCCCCTGGCTAGAATTTGGACATTATGTATTGTAACAAGCAGTAGAACATGCCATTCATGTTGTTAGCTTCTTTGTAAAGTTATTCATTCCCAAAGATCACAACAAAAACCCTTAGGTCCCATTTACACCTGAGAGCTCGACGCTCCAAAACGCTCAACATGCCCAATCCCATTTCTTTCAATGGCCCCTGTTTACATCTGAGTGTTTTGTCACCTGCAAAAGGCCCGTCACTCAAAAAAAAAAAAGTACATAAGCTTATTTTCAGGCAGATTGGCCTCACAGACTTCAATAGAAATGTACCGAAATGTTCAGCGTGTTTTACAAGCATTTTGTTGTATATTTTCTGGCCTAACAGCAGCTCTTCATCCCTTATCTCCCCCCCCTCAATGCTTTCTGTAGGCTAAAATAAAAAAAAAAACACCTATAGCTTGAATACACATGTAAAATTCTTGTATATGCTTGCACAACTCTCAAATAAATCCTGAAAATCACTCTGCCCAGGTGTGAATGCAGCCTGAAGTCTGATTTCAGTGGTTGTTGGATGTGTACATTAGAGGTCTGGCAGTCTGCCAAGATTCTGTTTTCATAGAAAAGAAGCCTGTTTTGTGAACTTTTGAAAATCAATTTTTCTACAATGCTTATAGGTACAGAGATGAATAAGGATGAAGAGTCATTTTACTGAATATTCAGATTTATAAATAAACTAGTATGCATGATCTGGACAAGGGTTCCATTTAAATGTCCTCGCTGATGGGTTGAAAGTAGGGCTGTTACTGGTTAAAATTTTCGTGTTCGATTAATTGATTTTTTTATTTTTTTTTTAATCGATTAAATCGACTCATTTCGATTAATTATAAAGCATATACAGATCCAACTACTTTTAGCTGATCTCCTTGCATTGCAACTCTGCATTGGTCAGTGGTAAATGTGGTATACACTATATACAATCACCCAACATTAGTTAGTTTCCACAATCCATGACTTCACAGTTCACACAAATACGTTTTAAATTCAAACTGTAGCACTGACGTAAGTAATTTTTTTTTGTTAAACTTTAAGAAAAACTTTATAGTTTTAATATTATTTACCATCACTGTCCAGGCTGTCTGGTGACGTCATGGACATCGAGATCACCGGACTCCTCCCCCCTTCCCTTCCTTAGCAGAGGTGTAACGACATATTCGGTGACCCATCGCAGTTTGCTACGGAAGTGACGTTCCGTCACTGCCATCTTGCTACATCCCATACTTGTCCACAGTAAGGATACACTAAGAAGGGGGAACGAGGACATGTTGTTACACCCACCAGAGTTTTGCATTTTACACGTATTTATAACAGTAAAGTAAGTTTATATAGTGAAATACAGTAGACTAGTTAGATGTTGAATTTTAAAAGCAGCGGCATCCCTGCTCATCTCACAGGTTTACTAATCTGACAGAAGTTCGCTGGTTTTCAAATTTAACATCTAACCAGTCACACACAGTTCTAAGTACTGTATTTCACTATATAAACGCACTTTACTGTTATAAATGCTTGTAAAATGGGTGTAACAAGATATCCGCTTTCCCCCTTCTTAGTGTATCCTTACTATGGACGAGTGTGGGGTGTAGCAAGATGGCGGCGGCGGAACGTCACTTCCGTAGAAAACTGCGATGGGTCGCCGAATATGTCGTTACACCTCCGTCTGCTAAGGAAGGGGGAAGGAGTCCGGTGACGTCGATGTCCATGACGTTACCAGACAGCCTGGACAGTGATGGTAAATAATATTAAAACTTTCTATATGTCGAATATGTCGTTGCAGAGGCACTTGGGGAAGGGGGGAGGAGTCCGTTACCCGATCTCCAACGAAACTCCCTGAAGACCCGGAAGCCGACGGAGAGGTGAGTACTGATCAAAAGAAATTTGATCGATTAAAAAAATGAATCGAGGAATTAATCGTTAATTTCCGCAGCCCTAGTTGAAAGGCTTCTGATATGAAAGGTTTCTGGTTTCAAAAGTAATTTGCTTTGTTCAGATTCATTTTAATATATTAACTTTCCACATTGACCCTATTGCTTGAATAAAGTAATTAATGTCTGACCATAAGTTAACTGCTAAAAATGTAGATCTAATCTCTAGATACCAATTTTTTTTTTTTATTATTCTTTATTGAATAATATTAAGTAGTGTCGATCTTCTTACCCTTTTCCCTCCAGTTTACAGACATATTCAAAGTATGGGCTCCAGTCAAATTTTCCAGGTTCATTCTTAAGCCACTTCCTCAGTTCTTCCCGATTCACCTCCAGGTAATCAGTCATGATAACTTCCTTGAAGTGCTCAAAAGCGCTCAACATCTGGTAAATCGTAGGACCCGAACCAATGTCAACTACATTGTGTCCTTTAATTTCACCTGAGTATAATTACAAAATTCATGTCAAGATATTGTAAGGTACGACGCATTTCAGTTTTCTATATAGGACAACAGGCATGTGCTAAATGAAAGAGCTGCAGTTGGAGATCCATTTACCATCTCCCAGATACAGCAAATACATACTAGATTTTATTGAAAAAATTTGTTTTTTCCAACATACAAAACAAAACTTTGAGAAGACATAAACTTATCTGCGAGTGTATCAATCCGGCATAGCAGTAATTATACTATTACAGCAAAATAATACAGGTGAGATGAAAGTACATATTGTAAATTGTGTTACAAGCCTTCCGGGTTAGAGTCCTGAACTTACATTACTTGTCCGCCACATATCCTCTTCCTCAGGGCTGTCCAAACTTTTTTCAAAGAGGGCCAGATTTGATGAAGTGAACATGCGTGAGGGCCGACCATTTTGCAAAATTTGGTCTAATTCGGTCTAAGTTTGTTCGTCCGAGCACTAATACACTGCCCAACAATAATTCTCTTGCCTTTGTGGCTGTGTGTGGTGAAGAGATGAGCTTGGGTGTGTTATTTGTGTATGTGTGTGTGTATATATATATATATATATATATATATATATATATATAACACAATATGGCCACATCTACCGTATACCGTGGCATGTTCAGGTTTAGCTTGAAGAAAAGGTGGCAACCCTATTTATTGTACTTTTAAATTACAGTTTTATGTGTCCAGGGATACCAAGCAACTTTACAAATCTAAATGTAAACTCTGCCTTTTCAGGGTTAAGGTTAGTGTAAGCATTCCTTTACTTACATTATATGTGTCTTGGTCTGGACTGTAGCTGCAGACAGGTTGGGCAATCTAATATCTGTTTCCACGTATCCACAGTCAGAATTATTATTTATAATGATAATCTGTAGACTGAAGATGTAAAACTCCTACAAGAAGGCAGCGCATGAGTTTAACAAGCCCAGCCTGTCTAGAATTACATGTGATTCATGTACTCTACACTGTAGCAGGGCAGCCTGCTTCCAGCAGTTTGTGATCTCCAGTAATTGCATTAGTGCAGTGCCGCACGGAAATAATCACTTGTGGCTTCTGGCAAGGAAGACATTTGTAAAGTACTTTGGTGTCCCTGGATATATTAAAAGAGCTAATGTGTTTAAAAAAAAAAAGTACAACTATTCTTTAAAATGAACCAGCAAAGTGACAATGAGCAGTAGTTTACCTTCAAGACATTTGAGCTTAGTTGTGAGATTGCCTTGTTTACTCTTTAGGGGCTGAGTGAAATCTCAGGGGTTAAATAATTTGTACAAGGACTGGCAAAAATGACAGTAGTTTGCTGCGTCCTTCCCAATAACTATAATAAAAATCTATTTGAGGAACGAAGAACAGAGCAGGCAAGAACATGAAAACATCACCGGTTCAAAAATGCAGGATGCTGTCCTTTAAGACACTTCTACACCTGAGTGTAAAAGCAAAGTAGAGAGAGCGAACCCAAACACAGCTGGATATATTATGTTTCCTTTCACAGCATCTGTCTATCTACTGTGTGTATACAGTTGTGCTCATAAGTTTACATACCCTGGCAGAATTTATGATTTCTTGGCTATTTTTCAGAGAATAGGAATGATAACACAAAAACTTTTCTTCACTCATGGTTAGTGTTTGGCTGAAGCCATTTATTATCAATCAACTGTATTTACTCTTTTAAAATCATAATCACAACAGAAACTACTCAAATGGCCCCGATCAAAAGTTTACATACCCCAGTTCTTAATACCGTGTATTGTCCCCTTTAACATCAATGACAGCTTGAAGTCTTTTGTGGTATTTGTGGATGAGGCTCTTTATCTTCTGGTAAAGCTGCCCATTCCTCTTGGCAACAATCCTCCAGTTCCTGTAAATTCTTGGCCGTCTTGCATGAACTGCAAGTTTGAGATCTCCCCAGAGTGGTTCAATGATATTGAGGTCAGGAGACTGAGATGGCCACTCCAGAACCTTCAATTTATTCTGCTGTAGCCAATGACAGGTCCACTTGGCCTTGTGTTTTGGATCATTGCCATGTTGGAATGTCCAAGTACGTCTCATGCGCAGCTTCCTGGCTGATGAATGCAAATGTTCCTCCAGTATTTTTTGATAACATACTACATTCATCTTGCCATCAATTTTGACCAAATTTCCTGTGCCTTTTGTAGCTCACACATCCCCAAAACATCAAAACATCAGCGATCCACCAACGTGTTTCACAGTAGGGATGGTGTACCTTTTATAATATGCCTTGTTGACTCCTCTCCAAATGTAGTGTTTATGATTGTGGCCAAAAAGCAAAATTTTGGCTCATTACTCCAAATTACTTTGTGCCAGAAGGTTTGAGGCTTGTGCTGTTTGGTGTATTGTAAGTGGGATACTTTGTGGCATTTGCGTAGTAATGGCTTCCTTCTGGCAACTCAACCATGCAGCCCATCTTTCTTCAAGTGTCTCCTTATTTTGCATCTTGAAACAGCCACACCACATGTTTTCAGAGAGTCCTGTATTTCACCTGAAGTTATTTGTGGGTTTTTCTTTGCATGCCGAACAATTTTCCTGGCAGTTGTGGCTGAAATTTTAGTTGGTCTACCTGACCGTGGTTTGATTTCAACAGAACCACTCATTTTCCACTTCTTGATTAGAGTTTGAACACCGCTGATTGGCATTCTCAATTCCTTGGATATCTTTTTATATCCCTTTCCCGTTTTATACAGTTCAACTACCTTTTCCCACAGATCCTTCTTCTTTTGCTTTCCCCGTGACTCAGAATCCAGAAACGTCAGTGCAGCACTGGATGAAAGATGAAGGGTCTGTCAGGAGTCCAGAAACTCATTGACCTTTTACACACACACACTAATTACAAGCAAACAGATCACAGGTGAGGATGGTCACCTTTAATAGCCATTCAAACCCCTTTGTGTCAACTTGTGTGCATGTTATCAGGCCAAAATCACCAGGGTATGTAAACTTTTGATCAGGGTCATTTGGTTAGTTTCTGTTGTGATTTAAAAAGAGTAAACAGTTGATTGATAGTAAATGGCTTCAGCCAAACACCATTTTTGTGTTATATATATTCTCTGAAAAATGGCCAAGAAATCACACATTCTGCCAGGGTATGTAAACTCATGAGCACAACTATATATATATATATATATATATATATATATATATATATATATATATATATATATATATATATAATTACAGTGGGGGAAATAATTATTTGATCCCCTGCAGATTTTGTAAGTTACTTACAAAGAAATGTAGGGTCTATAATTTTTTTTATCATAGGTGTATTTTAAATGATAGAGACAGAATATCATCCAAAAATCCTGAAGAAGCACATGATACAAATGTTATAAAACTATTTGATCCCCTGCCAACCAACAATAATTCTGGCTCCCACAGACTGGCTACAGTATGTGGTACACAGGTTAGTCCTGTCAATTTAAGAAGGTGCGCACAAAAACGTTTCTGAGCCCTCCCCACACTTCCCTATTGCCAAATTAACTTTAATACGGTACAAAAATTATTTTATTATTTCTTGATTATCAAATATATATCGGGGTTAAACAGCAAAAAGTGGATATCAGGTTTCCCAGACCCCTGGATGACCGTTTACAATTGTTAATTATTTTTTGGGGGTTTTTTTGCATTATTATTTAAAATGTTTTCCTTTTTCATTTTTTATAGTGCTGCATATAGAAACTTATATGAAAATTATAGAAAAGTCCTGCAAGCAGCTTCTTTGCAGCGCTTTTGGAGCGGTGAATACTAAAGTGCCCCTTCCCATTGAAATCAATGGGAAGCGCCTGCAAAACACCTGCAAAGCGTCTGCAAAGTGCTTTTGGCAGCGGCGCTTTGTGGGCGCTTTTAACTCTTTATTTGGCAACTAGTGGGGGTTAAAGCGCCCCAATAGCACTCGAAAAATGCTGTTCAAGTGGCGCTTTACCAGCGTTTTTCGGGCGCTGGCAGTGTGAAAGGGCTCTTAAAGCACTTGGGCTTTCACATTGGGATTGCAGATGAGGCTTCTTTCAAGCGCTTTAGAGGTGCTTTTTTAAAGATAAAGTGTCTGAAAAACGCCTCAGTGTGATACTGCCAGCACCGAAAAACGCTGGTAAAGCGCCGCTAAAAAAATGGCGGCGCTTTACCAGCATTTTTCAATCGCTAGCAGGGCGCTTTTAACCCCGGCGTTTTGCAGGCACTTTGCAGGCGTTTTGCAGGTGCTTCCTATTGATTTCAATGGGAAGAGGCGCTTTAGGAGCGGTGCATTCACTGCTCCAAAAGTGCTGCAAAGAAGCTACTTGCAGGACTTTTTTTGATGCCCTGCCAGCGCAGCGCCTCAGTGTGAAAGCACTCGGGCTTTCACATTGGGATTGCAGATGAGGCTTCTTTCAGGCGCTTTACACTTTACACAAAAACGCCCCAATGTGAAAGGGGTACCACTTGGCAGTTTATTATATGTATGTCACTTTTAAAATGAGTTCTTTCAATAGACTGAGTTGATGCCAGTATCTAATAGTGACCCCCTTTCCCCCATAATCTATTGGCAAGGTGGACCTTTGAGGTCTAAAAACATTGTAGTTGCGTTTTAACCCCACAAAGAGCAGCAAGGTTTCTGTATTAATCAACTGTTAACTACGAATATCTTTACAAAGCCCAACTTTAGGCTGTTTAAGGTCATTAAAGCTAACCCATTAAGTTCACCCATCATCATTATTGTTATTATCATTAAAGGCAACCGGGTTGGCATCTAACTATGTTGCTATTTTAGTCTGCAACTTATATTAAAAGGTGCCTTACTTAGAACCATGGGCACTTTTCCTTGAACCTACTGAGATGAACTCAATCTTTAGAGATAGGCAAATATAAACACATATAGCACATATAAACACTGCCTACATAAAAAGGGAAAAATATGTGCCAATTACAAAGACTTTCTAACAATCTGTATAATTTCTAAAATACTGAAGTCTACCAATGGTCAGAAGCATTTGTTATCCCCTTAAACAACCTGATCCTCACTGTTATCACAGATAATGCTCTACTTGGGACTTAATCAATAAATGTATGGCCAACCTTAGACCTTGATAAAGGTCTAAGGGTGGCGAATAAAGCCTTGCCACTTTTTAAAGATAATATATTTAAATATCTGATGGCTAAACATAAAAACAGTGATGTTATAATATAAAATATGAAAATATGGCAATTTTATAAAAACAGTCCTTCCTATATAAAGTCTCTATAATATTGCAGCAGCGCTTATGTCCTTATTCGCACCGAGGACTATACATAATAAAACTATTATAAAAACAGTCCTTCCTATATAAAGTCTCTATAATATTGCAGCAGCGCTTATGTCCTTATTCGCACCGAGGACTATACATAATAAAACTAGGTTGCCCCTCCCCCATATTATCCGACATTTCTGTAATAGATATTATGTACTTATATAAATTTTATACGTGTATATTTATTTTATGCGTGTATATTTATTATATATATAATATTTTAGCATATTGACCATTGATGATTATTTTAAATATCTTTTTATATTTTTATTAGTATTTTTATCTTTGGATTTTTCTAATGAAAAAAAAAAAAAAAAAAAAATTTTTTTATAGATATTTTATCTCGGATTCCTTCACCTGGAGTCCGATTGTTTGCGCATCCTTTTTAGTGCTATATTATATATCTTTATCCCCTTTTATACCTTTTTTTAAGTTCTTTTTTAGTTCTATAGTATATACATCTTAACTATATAAAATCATTTTAAAGATTCACTTCATAATGAATCTATTAATTAATTTTTATCATTTTATCTATCTTATTGACCTTTTACCAATAGATTTATATATTTATTGAGAACATTTTATATACAGAATAAAACTATACGCATAAGACCACCTATAGTTTATTCTATAAGGTGCAGGATGTATAGGGGAAATACTGTGTAATTACTGGTGCATCTAAGAAGCACGAATTGCATTTCTCCATCTAACAAGTATAGTTATAAAATATACAATGGGTTAATAAAGATATAGACCAACATGATGAACAAAATATATTTATGCTAATTTAGATATAGACCAACATGATGAACAAAATATAATTATGCAAATCCATCATGATTGCCATTTACGATATACGGGCCACCATACACAGTGAGATAACCGATCTGACCGATCACCGCGTATATATTTGTAATTAAAAACACAATACGGGGACATATGGAGACACCAGCAATTAATGATGGAGAAATAGAATATGTGGATCTGAGATATAATACGGCAATATTGAATGATAGAAATGTTTTGTAAAACTGTCCGCCTGATAAGGTGCAGGATTAGATAGTATGCATTCTAGTTTCAATATGTAATGTTCTGCTGACAATTGGTATATTCAAATTAGGCCAGCTATATGATGGGTGGAAGGACACAGCTGGTCGGTTGGCGCTGATTGCTCCAGACACACATCAATCACAGCTCTCCATGAGCTATTGGCTGAGCCAGGACATGAATGCAGTTAAATAGCTGGCTTCTGGTCGGATGGTCACGCCCTCAGAAGAAGTCCGGATGTGACGAAACGTCAGGGCAGTGACCGACGACCGGAAGTGACGTTCTGCGCCTCAAACGTGCGCTCCAGGGACTAGGCAGCAGGAAGCTGAGCGCTGTTCTATACAACCGAGTGATAACACCAGTTCCGGCGGGGCTAAAGCACCTTAACAGGCACAGTACTAAGACAACGCTTGATTTTTATTGATGCAGGGTACGCATTTATGTACTAAGGGGGGGAAGTTTTATACCCAATAAAATCTTTTATACAGTATCACACTATATGCAACCTTCTTTTTATATGAGGGGAATTGGTGTATGTTCCTGCTATGTCTGCTGCATAAGGAGATAAGGAGTGGAGAAACGCTGATGCTGGATAAACCTATTTGATGGGCGTATTTTTAACTTGGGTCTGGTGAGTGCATCCCCATGCGGGGAATTTATATCGCACGTGGTGAATACCTGGTGGAATTCTCGGTGGATACTGATTATTTTGCACGGAAAGAACTTTTACAGTAGCGATTGAAATATTCACTCATCTTCTTTCATCAGTGATTTACCGTATAGTCCTCGGTGCGAATAAGGACATAAGCGCTGCTGCAATATTATAGAGACTTTATATAGGAAGGACTGTTTTTATAAAATTGCCATATTTTCATACTTTGCACATTTTAAGCAGCTGCTATTACCAACTGTGGTGTTTAATATTTATACTAATTTTATATATTTATATTTTTTATATATTCTTATATATTGGTATATTTATTTATTTATTTTATTTATCCAACTTATTGAGAAGAAATATATCCAATCAGCGCGGAGGGGTGTACCTAGGGACAGGCATTAGTGGTTACACTCATTCTTTACATTGATGTTATAATATAGCTCACCCTTGGCACAAGCCTCATGAAGGCAACGTAGTTTCCAACACATCACACTCTCTTCGGACGAGAAGTCTGCCCGAGGTGGCACATAGTTATTTTGCAGGTATGCTCTGGGGTTGAATAGTTGGTAGGACTTAGCGACAGCCTGAACACCATTCATTTTGGAAGAGAGGATGCTGAACATGCTGGCCTCCCCTTACTTTTATAAGCTGGATGTACCACTCCCAGCCTATCATCAGTCTACATTACAGGTACATCTCCCATCAGTCTTCATGACAGCTGCCTCCACCCACACCCTGGCAGTGTGAAAGGGCTCTTAAAGCACTTGGGCTTTCACATTGGGATTGCAGATGAGGCTTCTTTCAAGCGCTTTAGAGGTGCTTTTTTAAAGCTAAAGTGTCTGAAAAACGCCTCAGTGTGATACTGCCAGCACCGAAAAACGCTGGTAAAGCGCCGCTAAAAAAATGGCGGCGCTTTACCAGCATTTTTCAATCGCTAGCAGGGCGCTTTTAACCCCGGCGTTTTGCAGGTGCTTCCTATTGATTTCAATGGGAAGAGGCGCTTTAGGAGCGGTGCATTTACTGCTCCAAAAGTGCTGCAAAGAAGCTACTTGCAGGACTTTTTTTGATGCCCTGCCAGCGCAGCGCCTCAGTGTGAAAGCACTCGGGCTTTCACATTGGGATTGCAGATGAGGCTTCTTTCAGGCGCTTTACACTTTACACAAAAACGCCCCAATGTGAAAGGGGTACCACTTGGCAGTTTATTATATGTATGTCACTTTTAAAATGAGCTGCCCCTTTTAGCTGGAACAATAGTGTGAGCCGATCTGATTTTTGCACTTATTTAAATTTGAACATATGACCTTAATCTAACTCGCTATCATGAGATAATCATGGCGACAGCCAATGCTGAACTTTCCTTTTGAGAATGCTAATTCCCTGGCTGTCATACTGATACTTTGGCGTAAGTTCTGAGTCGATGACCCATGACGATGAAGTATAGGTGCAAGAAATTGTGGCACCTATTTAGCCACTTGAGGGTTCTTAAACATAGGAGATATGTCCTAATTATTACAATAACATTTGTATGGTACATAATTTATGTTCAGCTCCTTCCCCACAGCTGCTGCTCCCCTCAGCCAGAAATTGATGACATAGCAGGGACAGCTGTCAAAATACAGATGCACCTTTGTAATTTTTTTATTTCTCATGTTTTATTAACCCCTAGTTAGTCCTAGGCAGTCCTAATTAACTCATTCCTCTTCTGCTCCCCATAGCTATTATTTTTTTGGATTTTTTTTTTGCATTATTATTTAAAATGTTTTCCTTTTTCATTTATTTTATTTGGCATTTTTTTTTATAGTGCTGCATATAGAAAATTGAAAAAGTAAATGTCTTTTTTATTTATTTTTTTGCAAATAATGTTACAATGCTTTGTACCAGAAAAAAATCATTTTAGTTTCATTTTAAGCAGGAGAGATTATAGAATAAAACTAGGGCTGTTACTGATTACAATTTTTGTGTTTGATTAATCGATTTTTTTTTAATCGACTAATCTCGATTAATTCTAATGCACATACAGATCCAACTACTTTTAGCTGATCTCCTTGCATTGCAACTCTGCATTAGTCAGTGGTAAATGTGGTATACACTATATACAATCACCCGACACTAGTTAGTTTCCACAATCCATGACTTAACTTCACAGTTCACACAAATACGTTTTAAATTCAAACTGTAGCACTGACGTAAGTAATTATTTTTTTCCACAGTAGCGTGACAATCCCTCCATCTCCGGTCTAACTAATCACTGTCACCTTATGGCATGGACCCCTGTGCAAACAGGTGGTCATGCAAGTGGGTAACAAAAGGGTTAACACAGACCATAAACTTCTCTCACGTCTCCTTAGATCTCAGCAAGGACGCCAGGTCATGGGTAGAAAAAAGTGCTCACCGCTTAAAGCGGGACTGTACTGAAAAAAAAAAATTTAAAAGCCAGCAGCTACAAATACTGCAGCTGCTGACTTTTAAAAAATGGACACTTACCTGTTCCAGGGTCCAGCGGTGTCGGCAGCAGAGGCCGATCGATCGCTCGGCTCCCTGCTGTAGCCGGCGCCATTCTCGGTGAGGGAATCAGGAAGTGGCTTCACTTCCCGATTCCCTACTGCGCATGCGCGAGTCGCGCGGCGCAATGAGAATGTTCAGCGCTGTCTGCTGGGACACGTGTGTGTCCCGGCAGACAGCGCGCCGGGACAGGAAGTGATGTAAACTCCCGTGGGAGTTTATTCCCGGAAGTGGGTGCAGATACCTGTCTTAGACAGGTATCTGCACCCCCTCCCCCTGAAAGGTGCCAAATGTGACACCGGAGGGGGGGAGGGTTCCGAAAAGCGGGAGTTCCACTTTAGGGTGGAATCCCCCTTTAAGTATAAGATTACATTTTTGTGTTCAAACACAAACTACTCACATAAAGATGATAAAAACACAGCATGTAAAGCCGACAATCGTGTTAGTTCCGTAGGGCAGCAGCGGGTGACGTCATGCATAGCTCCTCCACTGTACGCGTTACGTTCAATCAGAACTTCAATGTCACTGGACTCCTCCCCCCTTCCCTTCGTTAGCAGACGGAGGCACTTGATTAATTCCTCGATTTATTTTTACATTTTTTTGATCAATCAAAATTCTTTTAATCGATCAAAGTTATTTTGATTGGTACTCGCCTCTCTCTGCCGGCTTCAGGGAGTTCCGTTGGAGATCCGGTGACGTTGGACATCGACGTCACCGGATCTCCAACGGAACTCCCTGAAGCCGGCAGAGAGAGGCGAGTACCAATCAAAATAACTTTGATCGATTAAAAGAATTTTGATTGATCAAAAAAATGTAAAAATAAATCGAGGAATTAATCTTTAATTTTCACAGCCCTAAATAAAACATACTTTTAAGAGTAAATTAAGTATTTACATTAAAATAACCTTTTCTAAAAAAGTAACAGTTTATTATATTTACCTCTTGTTATCTGTAGATAACATAGAAAATACTTTTTTTTTGCAAGACTGTATTGCCAAAATAAGGTATAGTTTGGCAAACAATGTGTGTATTGCTTATGTTAACTAATGTATAGACTAAGTTATCCCGATAAATAGACTACTAATGGAAATGTAAAAATAGCTATGGTCTAAAGGGGTATAAAGGTACAAGATCGGACGTGGGTAAAGAGTGCTTGTTCTGGATTTGTGATTCTAAACTACTTACCTAAGTCGGGCAACTTACATTTTCTTCTGGAAACCAGCAAAGTCAGTTTTTGAGCCCTCCCAAAACTTTCCTATTGCCAAATTTACTTTAAGCACAAACCCCAAAGTTATTTGATTCAAGTGTGTAGAATGTTAGAGAATAATCATTTTTGATGCAAAGGAAAATATAAAATGCGTTACATTGATTTAGTAGGCTATTAAATTATTCCAAGAATGCGTAAAATCAAATGATTATAAGGAGTAAAATCAAACTTTTATCATGTTGGAGAAATCCTATGTATAAAAATGATTTTATTATTTCTTGATTATGAAATATATATCGGGGTTAAACAGCAAAAAGTGGATATCAAGTTTCCCAGACCCCTGGATGATCGTTTACAATTGTTAATTATTTTTTGGGGATTTTTTTTCATTATTTAAAATGTTTTCCATTTATTATTTAATTTTGTCATTTTTTTATAGTGCTGCATATAGAAAATTGAAAACGTAAATGTCTTTTTTATTTTTTTTGTAAATAACGTTGCAATGCTTTGTACCAGAAAAAATCATTTTAGTTTCCTTTTAAGCAGGAGAGATTATAGAATAAAACATACTTTTAAGAGTAAATTAAGTATTTACATTAAAATACATTTTTCTAAAAAAGTAACAGTTTATTATATTTACCTCTTGTTATCTGTAGATAACATAGAAAATACTTTTTTTTTTTTTTTGCAAGACCCTCCATCAGGGTTTACTTCCTCTTTAATTATAAATTAATAATAATAATAATAATAAATTAATAAATTAATTTAATATTACAGAAGAAATAACCTATATACTTTATGAACTCTTTAAATCTCAATAGGAGTATTGCATGGGAAACCATACTCCCATAATTTGGGATGGGAGCGGTTGTATGAGTCCATGCCTATTTTATACCATCTGTAAAGCTGTTGGTTGTAGGTTCTACCCACCAAATACAGTATATGTATAGTCACATAGACTTGTATAAAGTCTGCTTGTTTAACTTTTCCCAATCTTGGATATCTTAGACATATTTCAAACTAATATAACATTTATAATGATTTGGATGTACAAAAAGTATTTTGTGGCAAGGCTTCGTCATTAGAAAAGCTGAGCGTTAAATAAGGTATCACAGAACAGTGATTTAAATACACGTTACAAATATTTAACATAAAATGCTTTTTTTCTGCCATCTAGTCAGATTTTTTTTTTTTTAACGCATCGGCAGCAAACAGCATGTAAAACATTTCTTCAATATAATTTTATTAAAAATTATACTATTTAAAATGGTAAAATTGCCCCACAAAAGATTCTAAATTTACAAATACATTGACTTTTAGAGAAGACATGTTAGAAAATAGTATGATTAGTAGATATTATGAGCCAATCAAAGCTAACAAATAATGTTTATCTGCTTAAAACCACTTCAGTAGCACTCGAAAAAGGCATTTGTGCTTGATCTTCATGCCATTTTTTTTTAGCATTTATTCACTTAAAACCGGAAAATGCTTGTGATTAAAATCTGACTAAAAGCAATAAAATGACTAATTGGGCAGAATGGGATTTTTGTACAGCTAGATCTGCTTTTAGTATGCAGAAGCTGGACAGTATCTGGTTACAATTGTTGAATGGTATTCAGATGTGCATGCGTGATATGACCGGAGAATACATTTTAATTACATCTCTGTGCTCTCAGTGTAACAGACACCTCGAGCAACAGTTTTCTCATAATGAAACACAAAAGTTTATTGGACAAGCTATTCCAGTATAAATATAGTTTCCAAGCTTTTTTGGGTGCTTTCAATAGACTGAGTTGATGCCAGTATCTAATAGTGACCCCCTTTCCCCCATAATCTATTGGCAAGGTGGACCTTTTGAGGTCTAAAAACATTGTAGTTACGTTTTAACCTCACAAAGAGCAGCAAGGTTTCTGTATTAATCAACTGTTAACTACGAATATCTTTACAAAGCCCAACTTTAGGCTGTTTAAGGTCATTAAAGCTAACCCATTAAGTTCACTCATCATCATTATTGTTATTATCATTAAAGGCAACCGGGTTGGCATCTAACTATGTTGCTATTTTAGTCTGCAACTTATATTAAAAGGTGCCTTACTTAGAACCATGGGCACTTTTCCTTGAACCTACTGAGATGAACTCAATCTTTAGAGATAGGCAAATATAAACACATATAGCACATATAAACACTGCCTACATAAAAAGGGAAAAATATGTGCCAATTACAAAGACTTTCTAACAATCTGTATAATTTCTAAAATACTGAAGTCTACCAATGGTCAGAAGCATTTGTTATCCCCTTAAACAACCTGATCCGTACTGTTATCACAGATAATGCTCTACTTGGGACTTAATATATGTATGGCCAACCTTAGACCTTGATAAAGGTCTAAGGGTGGCGAATAAAGCCTTGCCACTTTTTAAAGATAATATATTTAAATATCTGATGGCTAAACATAAAAACAGTGATGTTATAATATAGCTCACCCTTGGCACAAGCCTCATGAAGGCAACGTAGTTTCCAACACATCACACTCTCTTCGGACGAGAAGTCTGCCCGAGGTGGCACATAGTTATTTTGCAGGTATGCTCTGGGGTTGAATAGTTGGTAGGATTTAGCGACAGCCTGAACACCATTCATTTTGGAAGAGAGGATGCTGAACATGCTGGCCTCCCCTTACTTTTATAAGCTGGATGTACCACTCCCAGCCTATCATCAGTCTACATTACAGGTACATCTCCCATCAGTCTTCATGACAGCTGCCTCCACCCTCACCCTTAGCTGGTGTGATAGCATCTCTCATATTGATCCAGTGTGTTTTGCCCACAGGGTTACTGATCAGGACAAGGGTATCTAGAAATGTAATTTACATTATCTTCCAGATGCCAGCCGCCCCCGAGCTGCGACACATACATTTAACTGTGCTTGCCTTTATTTAGAAATGACTGCATCTGAGTCACTAACAGATATCCTTTTGATATGTATTTCTATGTAGAGGTTTACGCTATTTTTCTTCCTGCATGTTAGCATTAACAAAACATCAGGGGAACAGTCCCTCAGAGATATGCAAATAATATAAATAATGGAATTGTTTGCCAAGCCAATATTTAGTGTGCTTGGTGTGATAGTGAACTTGTGTTTCATTTGCAGGGTGTGCACACACAAAAAGGCCACATGCTTCCAGCCCCCTGGATGACTGGTGGGATCAAAATGGTGGTCTTGCCTTTAAATACTTCTGGGGCTTTTGGTGCAAAATTTTCCTGATCTCTGTAAAGTCATTGGCATAATAAAGAAGCAATAATCAGAGGGCTGTTTCTAGGAATTGGAAGATCTTGAGCACCATAAAAAAGGAATTATATGGTGAATGGTGGACTTGAACAGTTTGCACCTAACAGTGACATAAAAAGGAATATACACCAATCAGCAATAACATTGTTACTGCTGATCAGTAAAGTGAATAATATTGATTATCTTGTTACAATGGCACCTAAAGCTGTGTGGAATATTCTACACAGCAAGCGAACATATTGTCCATGAAGCTGATGTGTTGACAGCAGAAAAAATAGGCAAGCATAAGGATTTGAGTGACGTTGACAAGGGCCAAATTGATATGGCCAGATGACTGGGTCAGAGCATCTCCAACACTGCATCTCTTGTGGGATGTTCCCAATCTGCCTGGGTCAAGACCTACAAAAAAGGGTCCAAAGAAGGAAAAACGGTGAACCGGAGACAGGGTCATAGGAAGCCAAGGCTCACTGATGCAGGCCTGTGTAGTCTGATCCAATAGAAGAGCTACTGTAGGTCAAATTACTTAAAAAGTTAATGCTGTTGTGTATGGGCCTAAGTAGTTGCAGACCTGCCAGGGTACCCATGCTGACCCATGTCCACAGCGAAAAACGCCTACAATGGTCACCTGAGCATCATGGATCCATGAGAGAAGGTGGTCTGGTCTGATGAATCAAAATTTCTTTTACATTATGTGGATGGCCAGTTGCTTGTGTGTTGCTTACCTAGGGAAGAGATGGCACCAGGATGCACTATTGGATGTCCAATCCATGGAGGCCCCCTTCACAAATTAGAAAACTTAAAGTGTAAGTACCCCCCCCCCCCCTATCATTTTTAGCCAAGGAAGCTGCCACCTTTGCCTTTGTTTAATCTACAACTGCCATGATGCTGCACATGTGATCAGTTATGACCCCAGTCATTGGATGGTTTGACAGTTGATAGTTTGGTTGAGAGCACAACCAATGGGAGCGTTACATTTCCGGCACGTCCTGTAAATTAAACTGTTTTATGGATGGGTTAACTTACGCTTTAAATAATCTGCTACTGAGCGCTTAGTGCTAGATACTACATCATACCTTCAGAGGTCTAGTGGAGTCCATGCCTTGATTGGTTATGGCTGCTTTGGCGGCAAAAGGGGCAACCTACTCAATATTAGGTGGGTGGTCATAAAGTTATAGCTGATCGGTGTAAGCCACAGTCTTTGTTCCACAAGTGACAGTTAAAACTCAGCTCAAGGGTTAATTTAAGGAAAATTAAACACTTTATTTAAATATACCTTTCTGCACATATAATATAGATAGAGTGCCAACACTTTGCCTGATCCTACCTTACATAAGAACTCATTTAAAATAGTTCGATCCTACTTGGCAACCAGCAACTGAGTGCAGTGGTCAGAACTATGTAATGCACAGCATATAGAGTACAGCGGTCCAGACAATGTAATATACAAGATAGCATATAGCATGCAGAAGTCAGAACTAAGATGCCTATAGAGTGAAGCTGTCAGGAGTTAGTATCATATAGAACAGTGGTCCCCAACCTTTTTGGCACCGGGGACCGGCTGCGTGGAAGAAAATTGTAACAAGGAACGGGGGGGGGCACGTTTTTTTGCGGGCAATGGCTGGTGTTGGCGCTTCAATCATCCCGGCACGATGTTTGATATGGTGTCAGGGTGATTGATGCACATTATTTCTATCATTACATTGTAGTAATAAGTTAAATAGTTCAACTCACCATAATGTAGAATCAGTGGGAGCACTGAGTGTCACCTGCCACCGTCGCCTGCTACCAGATGTGGATTGTCACTTGCCACGCTGCCTGTCACCAGATGCGGAATGTAACTTGCCACGCCACCTGCCACGTTGCCTGTCACCAGATGCGGAGTGAGTGGAGCGCCCCTTGTGGTTTGTCAGGCAGACAGCTGAGCGGGGTGAACTACAAGTCCCAGCACACCTCACCTGTACTCCCACACACAGCTCACCTGTCACTGATGACATCACATCTCTGTGGGATCGCCCCTCTGAATGTAGCAGGGTGTCTCCCTCCTCATGCTGCAGCCAGTCTCACCTGGCAGAGGGAGGGTCTGGGACTCCTCCGGCTGTCACTCTCTGGCTCCACGCTTTTGCCATTCCTGATTAGCTGTCTGGGCGGAGGGGGGGGCAGGCAATCTGCACCGCTGAACCACCACACAGCGAGGAGCCTCACGAGAGCGGTGATGCGGGGTGGGCAGTATGAGATGACGTCATTTTTCTGATCCCCGCCGCAACTCCGACACTGAGACAGAGCACTGGCTTTGAGGGCGGAAGAGCGGTGATGCGAGGGGCGGAGAGAGATGATATCATCTCTGCTTGCCCGCCCGCTCGCTTCTTCCATCCACCCAGCGCTCTCACGCCGGCAGCCTAGCATGTCTCTAGCCGGCCGCCCGCACCCGCGGCCCGGCTGCAGAAGGGCCACGGCCCGGTAGAGGGCCGCGGACCGGGGGTTGACGACCCCTGATATAGAACATAGCAGTCATGACTTTGTAACATACAACAAAGTATATGGGATGCAGTGAAAAGAACTATGTAATGAACAACATAGCATAAAGAATGCAGAAGTCATGACCATGTAGTGTATAAAATTAAGTGCATGTGTAACATTCAGCATAGTGTACAATGTGTAGCACTCGGGTCTATTTAACCACTTGCCGCCCTCCATATAGAAGAATGACGGCGGCAAAGTGGTTTCAATATCCTGACTGGGCGTCATATGACGTCCTCAGGATATAAAGCCCCCCCCCCCCCCCGGGGCGCGCACCGCGGCGATCGTTGTTGTGGTGTGTCAGTCTGACACACCGCATATCCTGACACCATATTTCAGATGAGGTTTTACTTATGGTTTGTACAGGGGCAAAATGATCTCTCTCTCTCTCTCTGGAGTCCATACCTCTCTTAATACAAGAAAGGACTTTGCTCGCTTTGGAAACCACAGCTTGGCATTGCATGCTATTATTGAGCTTATGATCTACCAAAACTCCCAGATCCTTCTCCACTATGGATTCCCCCAGTTGTACTCCCCCTAGCATGCATGATGCCCCCAAGTGCATAACTTTACATTTATCAACGTTAAACCTCATCTGCCACATTGTCACCCAATTAAACAGAGCATTGAGGTCGGCTTGTAAATTGGAGACCTCCTGTAAGGACGTTATTCCACTGCATAGCTTGGTGTCATCTGCAAAGACTGAAATTGTACTTTTAATTGTACTTTAATCCCAGACCCAATATCATTTATAAAGATATTAAAAAGCAAGGGTCCCAGCACTGAACCTTGGGGTACACCACTGATAACCTTAGACCATTCAGAGTAAGAATCATTAACCACTACTCTCTGAATTCAGTCTTTTAGCCAGTTTTCTATCCATTTACAAACTGATATGTCCGGCACCACATTGGCCCTATGCCAATCTAGTGGTACTATTCCAGTCAGTAATGAGTCCCAAAAAATTTGATACAATGGATTTGAAATGACAGAGCTCAATTCTTTTAGGATCCGTGGGTGGATGCCATCAGGTCCAGGTGCTTTATCCACCTTTATTCTGACTAAATATTTCTGGACCATATCACTTTTGAGCCATTGTAGATCATTCGGGGCTGTGTAAATACCACCCCCATTATGGACATGAGCTCCCCCATGCTCTTTTGTATACACAGAGCTGAAGAAAGTATTTAATACATTTGCCTTCTCTTTGTCCCCAGTCACCCACTCTAGATTATTTTGTTAAGGGCCTACATGCTCAGACCTGACCTTTTACTGTTAATATATTTGAAGATTTTTTTGGGGTTTGTCCTACTATCTTTTGCAATCTGTCGTTCGTTTAAAATTTGTGCGTCCTTGATTTCCTTTTTACATATTCTGTTATATTCTTTGTTACATTTAAATAACGATAGTGTTCCTTCATTTTTATATTTTTTAAAAGCTCTTTTCCTATTATTTATAGCTTTCACAAACAGTCACTTTGAAGAATTCACATTTCTTCTGTGTTCATCAATGCCAATATTCCCCCTAACATTTAGTATTTACTGTTCCGCTTACATGATGGCTCTTGTCCTTCCTTACAATGTTAGTTACTGTTCCCCCTTTATGGGTGGTCAGAGTGTCCCCTACATTGATGGTGACTGTACCCCCCTTTCATTGCTGGTTACAGTGCCCCCTAACATTGGTGGTAACGATACACGCTTACATTGTGTGCTCCTGTGGGGCTTAATAAATATCTGGAAAATTACCCCTTTTAACATTCACAGCCAAACAGAGACTGCATCCTTTCAGATAGGGCTCTTTCACACGGGGCGGATCAGTGCAGATCCGCCCCGTGGATAGCCGCTTGCTCACGAGGATTGCCGGAGCGATCTCCGCTGAGCAGGAAGATGACAGGTCCGTCTCTGCACTCCGTGCAGGGACGGACCTGTCAGAGCGCCGCTCTCCCCTATGGGAGATCGGGTGACGACGGACCGTAGAGTCCGTCGTCATCCGATCCGCTCTGCAGACGGATGAAAAAATTGGGTTTTCCTCCTTCTGCAGAAATGGAGCATAGCGGACACGGACGAGAGCGGGTGTCAGCGGATGCTCATCCGCTGACACCTGCTATCCCATAGGGATACATGTATGTCTGTTTTTCATCCGAAAACGGATGGATGAAAAACGGACATACGGTCCGTCCGTGTGAAAGAGCCCTTAGCCTGCAAGGGAAATTTTTCCATCCATGCTGTTAAGCATTAATTGAGGAATCAAGTGTTTTTCCCTTGTTCAGCCTGCAAGAGAAAATAAAGCATATATGGCTAGCCTTAGTTTTTGGAGACAAGTATGGCCAGCCTTAGTTTTTAGTTGCTTTCACAGCACAGGATCTGATGGCACAGTTGACTTGATGACACAGGATCTGTTCCTGTAAAATACTGTCAGTTGCAGAGTGCAGCAAAAACCCATGTTGAATAGTAGTAGGTAGCACAGATATGGCTAAATGCTTTATTTCAACAGGTTTTAGAAAATGGCACTATTCCTTCATCAGGAAAAAACAACAGCGTTTTCTGTTGTAGTTGGTTTTTCCTGTGACCTAACCGCTCCTATTCTTGTATGAGCCCTTCCAGGATGCTGGATCTACATGCCAGGACAGTCCTACGTATACTATATTACCAAAAGTATTGGGATACCTGCCTTTACACGCACATTGACTTTAATGGCATCCCAGTCTTAGTCCGTAGGGTTCAATATTGAGTTGGCCCACCCTTTGCTGCTATAACAGCTTCAACTCTTCTGGGAAGGCCGTCCACAAGGTTTAGGAGTGTGTCTATGGGAATGTTTGACCATTCTTCCAGAAGTACATTTGTGAGGTCGGGCACTGATGTTGGATGAGAAAGCCTGGCTCGCAGTCTCCGCTCTAATTCGTCCCAAAGGCGTTCTATCGGGTTGAGGTCAGGACGCTGTGCAGGCCAGTCCACTTCCTCCACCCCAAACTCGCTCATCCACGTCTTTATGGACCTTGTCTGTGCACTGGTGCGCAGTCATGTTGGCACATGAAAGGGCCATCCCCATTAAAGTTCATGTGCGTGTAAAGGCAGGCGCCCCAATACTTTTCGTAATATAGTGCAAGTCAAAGAAAGTTTAGTGTACAGGTTAGGCTGATGCCTATAGGGTTGCCACCTGTCCGGGATTCAACCGGACAGTCTGGGTTTTGAATTGTTTGTCCGGACACAATATTCAGAATGGACTGTGGCTCCCCAAGTAACCCAGTACCACAACCACCACGTGCATTGGTGTGCACACGGGCGCCACCCCCATACACAGACAGGAGAGAGGGCTTGATCTGCTCCTCCTTCTCCCGCACCGTCCCCTCTGTCTGCCCACCCACACACCAATCCCCAGCGTTCTGTGCCTCAGGAAGGGGATGTGTGGGCTGGAAGTTTGAAGCTCAGCAACCGACAGATACATCGTGGATGAAAGGTGTCAAGATTACTGTGGATATGACCTCAGGTGGCATGATATACATATTTACATATGAATGCTGGTAATTTACATGTAAACACAGGGTCTGTAGGTGAGTCATCTGTACACAACAATAGGGCAGAGCTGGGCTGCATTAGTAGCAGCACTTCACACTGAGATATTGGGATACAACACAGGACTAAAATCTCAAGGGACGAGGGAATTTAAACCAGGATAGTTGGCAAGTATGAGGCAGCTGCTTTGGGCCCCATAACAATGACAGGGCCCAGGGCAGCTACCCCTTTTGCCCTGCCTTAAAAACGGCCCTGACTAAAGTGTTCGGGTTTGGCTTGAAGAAAAGATGGCAACCCTAGATGCCTAAGAGGATTTTTTTTACCATAGACAAGTACACAAGGCAAGATATGGCTCTGCTACAAAGCTAAGCAAGAGCTGACATTGATGGTATTAGTGTAGGTTTGTTCATGAAGGTTGAAAATGTGGGTCCTCTTGAACCATCCTCTGTGGTTCAATGACTGGAATGTATGATGTAAAGATATACTGCAGCTTCCTGCTCCGTCAGTGTGAAGCCTATGGCTAATAGCACGTGACCTGTGATTAGTGGCCTGTCTAAGAGAGACAGAGTGCAGGACAGAGCCTGATGCCTCAGGAGAACAGCTTCCTGAAAGGACATTATGTCAGTGAAGCTCATTACACAAGAAATATGGTTCCATCATGTAGCTGTCTCCTTCCTCCAGTCTGTCATCCCTAATTTCTGTGTTATTTCATCCTTAACCACTGCCTTGCCTTTTCTCATATTCCGTTTAACAGTTAGGCTTCATATACATAGGCGCATTTGCCAGTGCAGCCTAAAGAGGCTTTATATTTTTGGTGCCCGAGATGTCCTGGAGCAACATACAGCTGTCCATGGACATGAATGGATGAAGGTGGCTGTACACAATAGTGTGCTGATATTTGTGTAAAGAAGTGCACACACATAGATGTAATGTCCCGAATGCACACTACCTGCGCTCGGAAAATTTTGTCTGTGTGCATGTGCTACGCCTACTTTACTGTATACAAATAGCGGTATATAGCTTCGCACAGCAGCCTTTACCTAGTCATGTCTATGGGCAGCTGGATGCAGCAACAGGACATCCCGGGCACCAAAAATACTCAGTGTAGGTGGGGCTTTGGGGAAGGCACAAACTTTGGAGGAATCACATAGGCAACATTTATTGGCATGTGGAACTCAACAATCAACAGTTCAGTACAGCTCGTTCATACTATTCAGGGCATTCAGAAGAACATTGCAATGTATCACAAGCCCACGTTGGGGGTTGTTCTGCTGCAGAATAAATTTGGGGCCGATCGCACACCTCCCTGATGGTATGGCATGATGGATAAGCATCTGCTTATATTTCTCAGCATTGAGGACACTATTGATCTTGACCAAATCTCCAATTTCACTTGCAGAAATGCAGTCCCAAACTTGCAAGAAACCTCCATCATGCTTCACTGTTGCCTGCAGACACCGCTCTATGTACCGCTTTCCAGCCCTTTGGCAAACAAACTGCCTCCTGCTACATCCAAATATTTCACATTTTAATTTATCAATCCAGAGCACCTGCTGCCATTTTTCTGCACCCCAGTTCCTATGTTATCATGTATAGTTGAGTCGCTTAACCTTGTTCCCATACCAGAGGTATGGCTTTTTGGTCGCAATTCTTCCATGAAGACCACTTCTGACCAGGACTTCTCTGGACAGTAGATGGGTGTACCTGGGTCCAACTGGTTTCTGCCAGTTCTGTGCTGATGGTACTGCTGGACCGCTTCTGACATCGAAGGGAAGTAAGCATGATATGTTTTTCATCTGCTGCATTAACTTTCCTTGGCCGACCACTGCGTCTACAGGCCTCGACCTTGCCCATTTTTTTTGTACTTCTTCTAAAGAGCTTGAACAGCACATCTTGAAACCCCCCAGTCTGCTTTGAAATCTTTGCCTGGGAGAGACCTTGCTGATGCAGTATAACTACCTTGTGTCTTGTTGCTGTGCTCAGTCTTGCCATGGTGTATGACCTGTGACATGAAACTGTTTTCCACAACCTCACCTGAGTAGATAAGTTTGGCTGTTCCTCATCCAGTTTTAAGCCTCCTACACAGCTGTTTTTGTTTCAGTTAAGGACTGTTTCAACCTACATTATATTACAAAAAGTATTGAGAAGCCTGCCTTTACGCGCACATAAACTTGAATGGCATCTCAGTCTTAGTCCGTAAGGGTTCAATATTGAGTTGGCCCACCCTTTGCAGCTATAACAGCTTCAACACTTCACGTGCGTGTAAAAGCAGGTGTCCCAATACTTTTGGTAATATAGTGTACATATGAAATTGATTATCATTGACATCTGCTTGGTATTGTTGGTTAATACACCTGACTCTAATTCCGCGTACACACAGTCGGACTTTCCGACGGCAAATGTGCGATCGGAGCTTGTTGTCGGAAATTCCGACTGTGTGTAGGCTCCATCGGACAGTTTCCATCGCACAAATTTGGAGATCTGGTTCTCAAATTTTCCAACAACAAAATCCGTTGTCGGAAATTCCGATCGCGTGTAGACAATTCCAAAGTGCCACGCATGCTCCGAATCAAGCAGATGAGCAGCACCGGCTATTGTACTTCACTTTTTTCGGCTTGTCGTACGTCACCACGTTCTTGACGTTCGGAATTTCCGACCAACTTTGTGCGACCGTGTGTAGGCAAGACAAGTTTGAGTCAACATCTGTCGGAAAAAAAAAAAAGGGATTTTGTTTTCGGAATGTCCGATCGTGTGTACGCGGCATAAGCCTACAAAATCCCTGATGTTGTGCAAGGGCAGAAGTGTGCAAGTGTAATAATTGATGCTTGTTTAAAGCCAAAGGGTAGTCACACCAAATATTTATTAGATTTTTTTTCTCCTGTTCGCTCACTTTGCAAACGCGCCCTCATAAATTATCACATGAAAGCTTGATCTATTACTTTTTTACATGTACAATTGGACTTTGAAGCTTTGCCCCCATCAGAACTCTCTACATTCCTTTTCTGCACATACTGGCAAGCATAATACCATCCGCATTTCTCTATGGCACATGCTGCCCGCTGCTGTGACCTCCACACTCCTCTCTAACACATACCGGTACACCTAAAAAAGATCATTTCAAATGTGTTAAAAAAAAGTGGTTAGTAAGTATGGCATTAAATTTAGGTAAGGTGCTTCAAAAGGTTAATGCAAAGACTAAGCCCCCGTTCACACCTATGCGAATTAGATGCGGCTTACAACGCAGCGAATTCGCAGGACATTTCAAAATACATTCATTTTAATGAGGCTGGTTCACATATCTGCGGTGCATTCTCAATGCGCATTGCAGAAAAAAAATGTGCGTTTTTGGGGAAGTGCGGTCCGGCTCAGGTGCGAATTCAGGCCCATTATCTTCTATGGGCACGCATTAAAGGATCTACTGCCACTAGCAGCAAATCTTCCAATGCTGCCAAGTAGTGTCCACATACAGCAAGGAATATAGCCCTGTAGTGCAATTTCAAACTGCCTAGCATACAAATTAATGCTATTGTATATTTGCTGATAACTCTGATTGAAAGACTGGAAAAGCTTATTGAGATTATGGGCTGTCAGGAGTGACCCGTCTGCCAGCTGGCTGACCTCAGAAGTGGTATCAGTATTACTGCTTTTAGAAACAAAGCAGGCCAGATCATGGAGCTGTTTTACAGAAGAAGATACAGAGGGAGGCATGGGCTGACCACCCTGTTCCCCCCAGCACTTCCTTCTGGCCATTAAAGGACATTGGTGGACAGAGGAAGAAAGAGCATTGTGAGGGTGTGTGCGAGCAACCCTGAATGTACACTGTCTGCGTTCTGGCCATACACCTGCACCCGCATGCTTGTCAAGTTAGGACCTGCAGCTGTATTTGTACAGCCACTGCATCCCCATAGAGTAACATAAGGTGCCTGCACACAGCCCCAGGCAGCTTGAGCCACATCAACAAACCGTTCATTACACTGTACAGGACTAGGGTTGCCACCTTGACTTCAAGTCAAGCACGAACACTTTAGCGGTGTACAGCAGTTTTTTTTTATAGTGTAACCCTTTCATGACTAAGCCCTTTTTTGACATTTGGTGTTTACAAGTTAAAATCCGTATTTTTTGCTAGAAAATTACTAGATACCAAACATGTCACACTTTATAATTGGACGCACTCGTGGAATGGCGAAAAACTACGGTACCTAAAAATCTCCATAGGCGACACTTTAAATTAATTAATTTTTTTACAGTTACCAGGTTAGAGATACAGAGGAGGTCCAGTGGTAGAATTATTGCTCTCGCTCTGACGATCGCAGCGATACCTCACATGTGCGATTTGAACACCGTTTACATATGCAGGCGCGACTTCCGTATGTGTTTTCTTTGTTGCGCGAGCTCGCGGGGACGGGGGTGCTTTAAAAAAAAAATGTTTTCTTATTTATTTTATTTATTTTTATATTATTAAATTGTGTTTAAAAAAAATAATAATACATTTAGGTGGTGACAGGTACTAAAAGACCTCCAATCCCTCCTTTGCACTTCAAAGTATTCAGATCGCCGTTTTCGGCGAGTCTTGTCGTGGATATTTCACCACACTCTTGCGCTAATAAGCGCCTTTCAATCTTATGATATAATGCGCCCTCTGATCGTATGCCTCCCTGGATCCCCAGCTCCCAAAAACAGACGTTACCAGCAGCTTCACGTCATCCTCTCAGCATAGCATCCAAACCTCACCAGCCAAGCATTCCATCTAAGCCCCTGGTTTCCCATTGCCCAGTAAACAGCCATCAACAACAAGTATTCTTACAGCCTCATCTTTGCCTGGTCAGCCAGCCATCCCTCGCCACCCTAACCAGCATGGCCTTTTTATTATCACAAAAGCCTTCACAAACAGGAAGTGCCTGCCTCCAACAGCCAGACACTCCCACAATACAAAATGACATCACAGGAAGTTACATACAGTAAAAGGGGAGGGCACTCACGGGAGGAAGTGCACAGGTCCTCATTAGTCAGTATGCAGCCCAGTAAATACTGTTCAAATTGAACAGTATTTATTAAGCTCATTCTATTGGTTCTTACAGGCTTGAGACAATCTGCAGGAACATTGTCACTGATGTTGTTAATATACGGTACGAGTGTATCAACAAGGCGGATGCAAATGTCCTCTTATTAAAGCAGATATGTATCCAAAAGGGATAACGTAGCCACACAGAGATAAAATAATATGTTTCTCTCATTATGCGGACTTCGCTTCTCTAATGCGTATAGTCATTTGAAGGCAAGAAGCCCAGCGCATTGCGCTTGGTACCTACAAACCGACAAACATCCACAGACGCAGAGAACACGTCTCAAATCCCATGAGAAGGTTTTCATACTGACCGTTTTTACCACTGATCTCTATTCAACCCAAGTGCGCTCTGCTAGAGCGCTCCTCGATTAAATCAGACACAGGGAGACAGATGACAATCTATAAAAACATACATCCTAGAATAAAATGTCCACATATATTTTATACAATATAATTTCCACAACAGTCTGAATACTGTATATTTTTTTTAAACGGGCGCCATTGGCAGCCCAGTAAACACGAAGTGACATTGTGACGTCGATTCCGTGTTTACAATTAGGAGACTGTAACGAAGCCGTTTCCGGCTTCGTGCCAGTCTGTCCCTAGGCGCTGGAAGTGGCGGATCTTGGATCGAGTCTCCTGGTGGGACGAGAGGCCCGGTCAGAGCGGCGGGAGGGGAGATTGTAACAGACACTCTGTTTAGACAACTGCAGCCAGCAACCCTGCTGGGAAGCTAGTCCGGTGTGAATTATGTGTCCGGGTATCAGGCAGCCTGAAACCCGGACACATGATTCCAAACCCAAACTGTCCGGGTGAATCCCGGACAGGTGGCAACCCTATACAGGACACAGCGCCAATTACCGCTTGTGAAACATCACTTAGATGTACGGTGGCAAGGCGGCTCTCCTGCGCTGGATCATGTACCTAAGACAATATCCGGCACTTCCGGGTAGGGGGCGCACGCACGCACCACTGGCACACAGCTGTGCTGTGATTGGACACAGAACAAGCCAATCAGCAGGCGCCGGCCAATGGATGTCCGCCAGCACCCGCAGATCGGCAAGGAGAGACACTATGTAAACAAGGCACAGCTTGCGAAGCTTGCGGCGTCCTTGTGACGCTGCACTGCCGGCTGTGCGATCACCATCTGTTAGCCCACTGGGGGATGGTTTGCTTGGCGCTTCTAGCTGTGGGGCCATGGTGGTCTGGCTTCCCTGTCCCCCCCCCCCAGTGGAGTCCCACATGTTGTTGGGGGTGTGGCTGCAGCAGCATTACCTATATGAGCCTCTCCCTCATTTGGGTTTCACACCAAGTACTGATTACACCACTCTCATTCGGGAAACATGATGCACCTAGGCACTTTGGCTCCCAGTCACCGAGACTCAGGTATTCACTTCCCCTCACTCTCTACCCATCATCCTTTTCCCATTATTGATCACTTTTCTCCTTGCCTCACTTCTTAACTGCATTTTTCAAATTTGCTCTTCTCACACACCAATTTCACATCACTTTTCAAATTTTTATTTTTATCATTTACTTCTATTTTTTGTTGTTTTTTGTTTACACTTTTTTACAGAGGTCTCTCACATAGGGGTTACCCCATGCACTACCACCATCTCATACACCTTCACCCACATGGGGCGCTGTTCGTATTTGGCTGCTGTTTGCCGTATTGCGTCCCCTTGGCTCCCAGATGGGCCTTTTCTGGCTGGTCTAGGAATTTCATGGCCGCTCCACCATTGCGAGGACCCACATGTAAGTTGTGCGGGCTAATTGAGTTCATGGGGGGATCTAACATGTTCTGGGTTAGCCCTCTGGGTCTCTTTAAAATATCTAAATATTATTGTGTTTTTTTTATTTATAGATAAATACCACGGTTTTTCTCCTGATGAAAGGCTAAAAGGCCTTGAAACGCGTAGAGCTAACAACAACCGATGTGCATACATTTATGAATCTTTTATGGCCGTTCCTTTTCATTTGTTCCCTTTCCTTATCTTATTTCAGTGATACCTTTGTTTGTCATTAATCTGTACAGTTATTAATCCCAATTAATGTAATCATGTTGCAATCATCCCATGTATCTCACAATATGTACTAACTCCTTGTTCGAGTGTCAATCAATGTGCAATATTTGGTTCTAATGAATTGTAAAAATGTATAAATATTGATTATATAGCAAAATGCATAAAATAATTCAATATGATAACTTTATGATAATCTGAACCAATTAAAAGCTACTTTCTATTCTTTTTTCTATTGCTCCCGTGTGCTTCATGGAAAGTCCCGTCATCTGATCTTTTTTAATATAAGGCACAGCTCTGTTCTGTCAGCAGGGATGTGATGGATTTCCCTGCAATGGATGAAATAAAATCCATAATATCCCTTAGTAAAAACAGCACATACATACTTACCTGGCAGAGGAGATACCATGATCACAAAGGGGGTTCTCCCAGGGCGAGGCTCGGCCATTGCACTCCGGCTGTGCTGACCCCTGTGATTTCCTCAAATGCAGGAAACTCGACTGCAAAAAAAATAAATAAAAACAGCACATACACAAGTGCCATTAGTACAGTGACAGTGCTTATTTTTAGCACTGTATTAGTGTCACTGGTTCCCACAAAGTGTCAGTTAGTGTCAGACTCTCGACTGCAATATTGCAGTCCCACTATAAGTCGCTGATTGCCGCCATTACCAGTAAAAAATTCCAGTATATATATATATATATATATATATATACACACACACACACACACACATACACACACACACACACATGTGTATATTGGAATTTTTTTACTGGTAATGACGGTAATCAATATATATGTGTGTGTTTATATATATGATAATATATATATATATATATATATATACCTACAGTGGCAGTGGTGTGAAAAAGTGTTTGCCCCCTTCCTCATTTCCTGTTCCTTTGCATGTTTGTCACACTTAAGTGTTTCGGAACAATAAAACCAATTTAAACAATAGTCAAGGACAACACAAGTAAACACAAAATGCAATTTGTAAATGAAGGTGTTTATTATTAAAGGTGAAAAAAAATCCAAACCATCATGGCCCTGTGTGAAAAAGTGATTGCCCCCCCTTGTTAAAACATACTATAACTGTGGTTGTCCACACCTGAGTTCAATTTCTCTAGCCACACCCAGGCCTGATTATTGCCACACCTGTTCACAATCAAGGCATCACTTAAATAGGAGCTGCTTGACACAGTAAGGTCCACCAGAAGATCCTTAAAAGCTACACATCATGCCGAGACCCAAAGAAATTCAGGAACAATTGAGAAAGAAAGTAATTGAGATCTATCAGTCTGGAAAGGGTTATAAAGCCATTTCCAAAGCTTTGGGAATCCAGCGAACCACAGTGAGAGCCATTATCCACAAATGGCGAAGACATGGAACAGTGGTGAACCTTCCCAGGAGTGGCCGGCCGCCCAAAATTACCCCAAGAGCGCAGCGACGACTCATCCAAGAGGTCACAAAAGACCCCACAACAACGTCCAAGGAACTGCAGGCCTCACTTGCCTCAGTTAAGGTCAGCGTTCATGCCTCCACCATCAGGAAAAGACTGGGCAAAAATGGCCTGCATGGCAGAGTTCCAAGGAGAAAACCACTGCTGAGCAAAAAGAACATCAAAGCTCGTCTCAATTTCTCCACAACACATCTTGATGATCCCCAAGACTTTTGGGACAACATTCTGTGGACCGATGAGACAAAAGTGGAACTCTTTGGAAGGTGTGTGTCCAAGTATATCTGGCGTAGAAGGAACACTGCATTTCAGAAAAAGAACATTATACCAACAGTAAAATATGGTGGTGGTAGTGTGATGGTCTGGGGCTGTTTTGCTGCTTCAGGACCTGGAAGACTTGCCGTGATAAAAGGAACTATGAATTCTGCTGTCTACCAAGAGATCCTGAAGGAGAATATCTGACCATCTGTTCGTGTACTCAAGCTGAAACGAACTTGGGTTCTGCAGCAGGACAATGATCCTAAACACACCAGCAAGTCCACCACCGAATGGCTGAAGAAAAACAAAATGAAGACTTTGGAGTGGCCTAGCCAAAGTCCTGACCTGAATCCTATTGAGATGTTGTGGTATGACCTTAAAAAGGCCGTTCATGCTCGAAAACCCTCTAATGTAACTGAATTAGGACAATTCTGCAAAGATGAGTGGGCCAAAATTCCTCCAGGACGCTGTAAAAGCCTCATTGCACGTTATCGCAAACGCTTGGTTGCAGTTGTTGCTGCTAAGGGTGGCCCAACCAGTTATTAGGTTTAGGGGGCAATCACTTTTTCACACAGGGTCATGATGGTTTGGATTTTTTTGCACCTTAAATAATAAACACCTTCATTTACAAATTGCATTTTGTGTTTACTTGTGTTGTCCTTGACTATTGTTTAAATTGGTTTGATGTTCCGAAACACTTAAGTGTGACAAACATGCAAAGGAACAGGAAATGAGGAAGGGGGCAAACACTTTTTCACACCACTGTATATATACACCTACATTATATATATATATATATATATATATATATATATATATACATATACATATACACACACACACACACACATACATATATACACACACCATAGTTTGTAGACCCTATAACTTTTGCGCAAACCAATCAATATACGCTTATTGGGATTGTTTTTACCAAAAATATGTAGCAGAATACATATTCGCCTAAATTTATTCGAGTTTTTTAATTTTTTCATTGGATATGTTTAATAGCAGAAAGTAAAACATATTGTTTTTTTTTTTTTTTTTCAAAATTGTCGTTCTTTTTTTGTTTATAGAGCAAAAAATAAAAAATGCAGAGGTGATCAAATACCACCAAAAGAAAGCTCTATTTGTGGGGAAAAAAGGACATACATTTTATTTGTGTACAGCGTCACACGACTGCGAAATTGTCAGTTAAAGTAAAGCAGTGCCATATAGCAAAAAATGGCCTCGTCATGAGGGGGGGGGGGGGTAAATCTTCCAGAGGGCAAATGGTTATAGGCGCCCCAAGACCTCAAACACACACAGAGCACATTTCTGCCCCCAGAAGTCACAGGTATTTGTGTACAGCCACAAGTAGCAGTCTGTAGAAATCAATGACAGGCTGACCAATACTGAGGCTGTACTCATTAATCTCACATCCTGGAGGCAAACGGGCCAGCTCATAAAAAAAGTATTGCATACTGGTAATGATGATAATCAATATATTCCTTTTCTTATTTACACAGGCCTGTATCAAATATATTATTTAAAACAAAGTGTTATCGTAAGTTTAGCTTTAATTTGTTTGTCGCTTACTCAAATCCCATTTAAAACGTGTCAATCTAAAGGCCCATACACACGATAGGACAACAACAGTCCGACCATCTGTATGCTCTATCGGACAATTATTGTTGCTTTTTCAACGGACAAATGTTTGCTGTGCATGCTCTCAAACTTTGACAACAAATGTCCAATGGAGGATAATCCGATCGTGTGTACACAAGTCCATCGGACTAAGGACCAAAGTACAAACACACATGCTTGGAACCAATGCTAAACATCAGCCAACAATAGCAGAAGTTGCCCAAAGAGTGGCGGTAAAGAGCTGAAAAACCACGTGATTTGGTGAAAGTTGGCTAAAAATGTTCTGCCGTGTGTATGCAGAACAAGTTCATGGCCAACGCCCATTCGGACAAAAATCCATTGAAAAGTCCGTTGGAAGTCCGATCGTGTGTATGAGGCTTAAGACTACCCTGCCCACAGTGTGAAGATGCTGCTGTCATTGTACTGTACAGCAAATAGCGTTGTCACTCCACTCAAGGAAGTGGAAAAATCACTGGATCTGGCAGGTTCAACAGGTAATAAAACTATGTTACAGGGGCCCTAGAAAAACAAAAATTGTTATGTTAAACTGGATGTAAACCCACTGTCATCAAATTTAAACTAAAAACACATTTTTAATATATAAGGCTATACATGCCTCCTGCATGTATCCTTATATTTCAAATGTCACCCCCTCACCTGCCTGGAGCCCCGCAATATCGTAATTTCTGTGGGCGTTTTTCTTTTCCGGAGCTCGGTGGGCGGAGTCCTGACGTCAGAGGACTCCTCCGCCCACCACTGCCCTCCCACTGCCAGCCAGCGTTGCAAGGACGAGCCTCGCGCCTGCTGAGACTGGCGTGCATGTGCAGGAGTGACAGATCACGTTCTGTGAAGAAGCAGTGCGTGCTGATGTTACTCCTGCACCGCATCACCCGCTGTCTTCCTCCTCCGCCCCCCCCCCCCGAGAGAGAGCGGGGGAATCTGTCAGGATGGAGAGCAGAGAAATGGGACACAGAGCGTTCGTTACCGATCGCTCTGTGACCTGTGATAACTGAGCAGAGTAACCTGCTCAGCCACTGAAACAGAAAGATAAAAAGAAACATTGTTTCTGTTTCATCTACAGATCAAAAGGGATGAACTTCGATCTGCAGATGAAGTCAGTTTAACCGCTTCCGGACCGCCCACCACATATATAATGTGGCAGGGACATATGTTATTTTGTGCAAGCGGTGTAGCGGGCACGCTAGCGCCCCACCGGAGCGCCGGTCCCGCTGTGATTGTACACAGCAGAAGCCAATCAGTGGGTACTGTAGCCGCGATAAACTGCAGTGACCCGCCGATCATTCAGTGGAAAGACGGAGCAGCGGTGTGCCTATGTAAACAAGGCAGGCCACTGATCTGTAAGGGAGCAAAAGAGATCTGTGTTTCAGCTTAGCTGAAACACAGATCTCTTTTCCTCCAGTGTTTCCATCCTCCACACAGTTAGTGAGCACTTCCCAGGGACACACTTAACCCTTTGATCGCCCCTGTTGTTAACCGCTTCCTTGCCAGTGTCATTTATACAGTGACAGTGCATTTTTTTTTAGCACTGATCACTTTATTGGTGTCACTGGTCCCCAAAAAGTGTCACTTAGTGTCCAATATGTCTGCCACAATGTCGCAGTCCCGCTAAAAATCACTGATCACTGTCATTACTAAATAAAAAAAAAAAAACAGCCATAAATCTCTCCCATAGTTTGTAGACACAATAACTTTTGCACAAACCAATCAATATACGCTTATTGGGATTTTTTTTTTTACCAAAAATATGTAGCAGAATATATATTGGCCTAAACTGATGAGGAAATTAGATTTTTTTTATTGGGAATGTTTTATAGCAGAAAGTAAAAATATATTGTTTTTTATTCAAAATTGTTGCTCTTATTTTTTTTTGTATAGTGCAAAAAAAAAAAATAAAAAAAACGCAGAGGTAATCAAAAGAAATCTCTATTTGTGGGTAAAAAGGACATCCATTTTATTTGGGTAATGCGCAATTGTCAGTTAAAGCAATGCAGTGCTGTATCACAAAAAATTGCCTTTTCAGTAAGTGGGTAAAACCTTCCAGAGCTGAAATTGTTAAAAGCAGCCTGTCAAGTTTTTTTTTTATTAAATGTTCATCGGTTTTAACCCCTTATTAACCCCCAATTTACTCTAATCAGCCTTAATTAACTCCAGATTCTCCTTCTCCATTTAATCATTATTTTCCTGATGATTTTTTTTTTGTTTACTTCTAATTTATAAGCTGTTAATAATTAAAAAATGTTTTAGTTTGCTTTGTTCGTTAATATTTTTACACCTTTAACCGGTTCCCGACCGGCGCACGACGATATACGTCGGCAGAATGGCACGGACAGGCAGGAGGGCGTATATATAAGTCCCTCCTTAATGCTGTCCGTGCCATCGGGAGCGCGCCGGGAGCAGCGTGCTCCAGCGCCAGTTGGGACCCCCGTGAGGCCGGTCGTGGGTCCCGCGGACTCGATCGCCGCGGGGACACCTGCGATCGTTGTACGGGAAGGCAGAACGGGGAGATGCGGAAATAGACAGCATCTCCCCGTTCTGCCTAGCAACTAGTGACGCAGATCTCTGCTCCCTGTGATTGGAGCAGAGATCAGCATTCACTAGCTGACAGCCACGCCCCCCCACAGTAAGAAACACACCCCTAGGCATACTTAACCCCTACACTGCCACCCCCTGGTTAACCCCTTCACTGCCAGTGTCATTTATACAGGAATCAATGCATTTAAATAGCACTGATTGCTGTATAAATGACAATGTTCCCAAAAATGTGTCAAAAATGTCCGATGTGTCCGCCATAATGTCACAGTCACAATAAAAATTGCTGATCGCCGCCATTACTAATAAAAAAAAATTATTAATAAAAATGCTATAAAACTATCCCCTATCTTGAAAAACGCTATAATTTCTGCGCAAACCAATCAATAATCGCTTATTGCGATTTTTTTTACCAAAAATATGTAGAAGAATACGTATCGGCCTAAAGTGAGGAAAAAATGTTTTTTTATATATTTTTGGGGGATATTTATTATAGCAAAAAATAAAAAATAATGCGTTTTTTTCCAAATTGTCGCTCTTTTTTGTTTATAGCGCAAAAAATTTAAACCGCAGGGGTGATCAAATACCACCAAAAGAAAGCTCAATTTGTGGGAAAAAAAGGACGTCGATTTTGTTTGGGAGCCACGTCGCACGACCGTGCAATTGTCAGTTAAAGCGACGCAGTGCCGAATCGCAAAAAGGGGCCTGGTCCTTTGGCTGCAAACTGGTCCGGTCTGAAAGTGGTTAACATATATTTACACATTTCACATAAAAAAAAAAAGAGAAAAATGTAAAAGAAATGTTTTAATTAACTTTTCATTGCTGACAGCTGAAGTGTAAACAAAACAGTTGCGGTAGGCATCGGTAATTGGTATCGGTGAGTACTAAAAAATTGTATCAGTACTGATACTTGTAAAAAAAAAAATGGTATTGGTGCATCCCTAGTATGTATACAGTATATGTGAGATAGGGACCTTAGACTGTAAATTCCTTGAGGACAGGGAGACATAAATGTACAGTATGTAAGGCACTGTGTAAATTGTTGGTGCTATATACAGTACAGTAAATCCCTATAATAAATAAATAATTTCTATTTCAAGCTTGAATAGTTTACTTCACTGCCACCTACTGTCCAATTATGAATTAGCAATTATTTACAATTTTTGTGGTTTAATTTGTGCCGCCAGGGGCTCTTTGTATTTAATCTGTTTATGGGGCTGTTGAAAAACCTATATAAATATTGCATCTATATTTTTTTGTTGCGACTTTAAAGATGTTGAATTGTCCTACCTACATATTATAGATAAAAAGAAAAAAAAACATGCACCAATGGAAGAAGTGGCAGACCAAATGATAAGAGTACATTTTTTTTATCATTTGGTCCAGCGCTCATTCCATTGGTGTGTGTTTTTCTCCTGTAACCTGCTGGGTACTTGCTGGAGGGTGGCTCTGTCGGTTGTGAGCTGCCTAACCTGAGCCAGTGACCTCTCACTTCATTGTATGAACTAGCATCAAAGTCCCAACATCTCTTGGATGCTTTTTTCTACACATTGTAGATAATATATTGTAGATGACAGGGACACTCAACTAAAGAAATAACTACGATTGGTGCTACATCCTAGATAAGAATTTATTGTCCAAGTTGTTTTTAGCATCTGAGAATATACTACAGAGACATTGGAGCTGATTTACTAAAGGCAACTAGGCTGTTTACTTTAACCACTTCCCAACCACCTGCCATAGATACTGCAGCATGGCGGCTCTATTGCACAAAGTAACGTACCTGTACGTGATTTTGTCAATAGTCACTGGGGGGGGGGTGCGCCCCCCTTTCGGAGCCACGTTCGCATGCTGATTGGCCACAGGGGGAGCCAATGAGCAGTCCCAGCGCACGCGATGTTTGCCGGCCACCCGCGATCACTCCCCGCAGGGACAGAATGGCTGTCTGCCGATGTAAACAAGCAGACCGCCGTGCTGTCAGGCATGGACACTGATCTAGTGTTCCTGCTAATCAGGAACACAGATCAGAGTGTCCATGCAGTGAGCCCATCCCCCCACACAGTTAGAAACACACTGAGGGAACACTGTTAACCCTTTGATCTCCCCTGATGTTAACCTCTTCCCTACCAGTGTCATTTATACTGTGTCAGTGCATATTTTTAGCCCTGATCACTGTAATAATGTCACTGGTTCCCAAAAAAAAGTGTCAGCTAGGTGTCCGATTTGTCCGCCGCAATGTTGCAATCCCGCTAAAAAATCTCTGATCACCACCATTACAAGTAAAAAAAAAAAAAACACAGTAAAAATTGCCATAAAAATATCCCCTATTTTGTAGACACTATAACTTTTGCGTAAACCAATCAATATTCCCGTTTTGGGATTTTTTTTTTTTTTTTTTATCAAAAATATGTAGAAGAATACATATTGAAGTAAAATAATAAAGAAATATTTTTTTTTACATTTTTTTTATTGCATATGTATAATAGCAAAAAGTCAAATATATTGTTTTTTTTCAAAATTGTCTGTCTTTTTGTTTATAGCACAAAAAATAAAAACACTGCAGAGGTGATAAAATACCACCAAAAGAAAGCTCTATTTGTGTGAAAAAAAGACATCAATTTTATTTGGGTATAGTGTCGCACGAATGCGCAATTGTCAGGTAACACGGTGACGTATCGCAAAAAATGGCCTGGTCAGTTAATAAAATAGTTTTTTAAAAAGGCCAATATACAAGTTGCCAGATCTAATCTGTAGTTAAATGTTTCTAAAAAACTAAAACAATTCAGAGCAAGTATGAAATTAATTTGTTTTCCTTTAAAAAAAAAAAAAAAAAATCACATTGTTTAGATGGCATAAAATGATCTTTCCAGAGATAATATTGCATGGCATTGTAAGTCATTTATATGTGAAATATTCAAATATAATGCAGATACTTTAAAAGTAATTCAAAACTTAGTAATAAGAAATCACATATCATTTTAACAGAAGGTCAGTGGTATCTCATATACAACATAATTAACCCCCTTCCCACCCAGTCCCGGAATCTCTATAACTGGGTCTTTATGCATAAGGGATAGGAAGGACTGCCCAATCACATGACAATTTGGCCATCACAGTGGTCAAATGATCGGAAGCCAATCCAGCCACTTCCTGACCATTACTAGAGACTGGGAGCTGACTATGACAACTTGTTCACTGTGTTGTCCATGGACACATATGTGTGGCATGTGGGTGTTAAAGCCCACCCTCTTTGCCACTGCACATTTGCGTTATGTGGGCAGCACCAGGTTACTGAAAAACTTTTAACAATGGACATCAACATTATGAGAAAAATTTTGCTCTACATAAAAAGGTCAGCAAAAACAGGAACTGATTACTGCATTTTTTCATGCATTTTATAGATGCATTTGTAAAAAAAGAAAATCCTTCATGAGGGTTTGGTATGGATGTCAAGGGGGATCCCATGCAAAAATAAAATGGGATGAAGTCCCCCAAATTCTATACTCTTTGAGTCTGGTAGATTTTAAGAGGGAACCCCACCCAAAAAGAAGCATGGGGCCCCCTTAAAATTCATACCAGACACTTATTTGAACATTACAGGCCAGGAGATGGAGGGAAGGAGCATGCGCACTCCTCTTTAACCACATCAAGCTACAGTGCCTTGAAAAAGTATTCATACCCCTTGACATTTTCCACATTTTGTCATGTTACAAACCAAAAACGTAAATGTATTTTATTGGGATTTTATGTGATAGACCAACAAAGTGGCACATAATTGTGAAGTGGAAGGAAAATGATAAATGGTTTTCCAAGTTTTTTACAAATAAATATGTGAAAAGTTTGGCGTGCATTTGTATTCAGCCCCTGTTGGGAAGATGCCTCACTCTGTGTTCTGGATGGGGAGAACATTGCTGGGAAGGGAACGCCGGTGTATTATTTGGGACATAGGAACATTTATTTCTTTGTCCTAAAGGATACCAATGTAACGTTAGGTTCATAGAACATCCTAGTTCCTTGACTAACAGTAGGTAGAGGTGCATGGTATACCCTGGGCATGGTCTCTGAAATCCAGGCACAGGGATGGAATTTTGTGGTTTGTCATTGTTTCAGGTTTATATGTGTTAGACTCAACATTTATACTTATTTTATTTTATTTATGCAAGTGGAGGGACGAATTGACGGTAAGTTCTCTTCATACAAGTTAGAGGCTTTGTTGCCAATTCAGAGCCCTGAAATACCGCTAACGAGCTAAAATTGCAGTAGGAAAGGCCATTATGAGCAAGCTTACCTAATCCCGACCCGTATTTACAGTAGAGAGTTATAGGAGGTGGGGAGCGGGATGCGTAATTTGATGGGTCACGTATATATGCATATATTATGGTAATGGTTTGATTTATGTTATGGTATAGTGTGACATATGTGTATTTTTAGGTTAGTAATATGGGTTAGTTAGGCCCTCCTCGTGTGCTGGTGAATGGACACCCCTTGCCTGTACTGCACCCCATCGTGAAGATACTGGAAAGGAGAAGACACTGAATGGTGACATGGAAGCCGTCACTGAAGAATGATGGTGGTGTGTCACTCAGTGGCAAAGCGGCACATGCTGGGAAGCACAGCACGTTGAGACAGTTATGGATTGTTCCATAGGAGCTGTTTCTGAAGCACATGTTGGGAAGCGCAACACGTTAAGACAGTTATGGACTGTTCCATAGTCTGAAGAAGGGTGATATGCACCCTTTAGGCGCAAAGCAGAATATGTTGGAAGGCAACATGGTTTAATATCATATTTCTGGAGTTTCACTCCTGGTTGATGCAGACAGGTGGCCTTTGGAATGTAATAAGCTTTATAGCATATCAGATTATTCATCTAAAAGAAGCAAGGCTGAACAAAAGCTTGGCTCCTGTCCGTCTGGTGTGATAACATGGAAAGCCCTCCATGATTAGCCCTCTGCAAGCAAACTTCAAAAGGACCATAGCTGACAAGATGATTGATTAACGTCCTGGCTACAGAAGATCAAAGGGCCAGCTAAGACTGAAAGACCCAGGTCACATAGTGATGATACATGAACAAATGCTGCCCCTAGAGGCCAGTAAAACTGGACGGACAGAAACATAATATATTGAGAATGACTGCCCCGGGACTACTTTCTTTCGTTAGAAACCAAAATGGGCAGGCAATGGGGTTAGGTCTGGACGGTCGGCCCTTTCGCACTATTGGCTCGTGCCTGATGGCTCGCTGAGCCGCATGGCTCTCTCTATTACCATCTTGAGCCCAGCTGATAATACTGTATCTATAGGACAGCTTTGCAATAAGTATATTTGATGTTTCTTGTTGTTATATGCTTTGTGATATCTTTCTTTAGTATTTTCATGTTAGCGGTTTCCTATTTTCTTGGGAAATAAATAAGACGTTGTTACTAAGCAGTGTCATAGCTAACCTGATGTTATTGTGCTATCAACAGTAACTATGATGCCTTGTACACACGGTTGGACATTCCAACCACAAAATCCCTCAGATTTTTTCTGACGGATTTTGGCAGAAACTTGTCTTGCATATACACGGTCGCACAAAGTTGTCGGAAAATCCGATCGTTCCGAATGAGGTGACTATGTAGAGGCCAGTAGCCAATACCTTTTGTCTCCAAATTTCTTCTGAGCATGCGTGGCACTTTGTGCGTCAGAATTCTCTACACACGATCGGAAGAAGTCCGATCGGATTTTGTTGTCTGAAAATTTTAGATCCAGCTCTCAAACTTTTTCTGTCGGTAATTCCGACTGTGTGTACGGGGCATTAGAGTTTTAATAGACTAGCTAACTATAGGAATAGACAAATTAATACATGTATGGAACAAATAGAGGGTATCACCTTCAGATAATATTTAGTTTAGAGTTTATTCCAATTTACAACATTTATTTCAGCCCCCTGAGTCAATACTTTGGGGATGTCTCTACCAGCTTTGCACATACAGAGAGTGACATTTTTGCCCATTCTTCTTTGAAAAATAGCTCAAGCTCTGTCAGAATGGATGGAGAGCGTCTGTGAACAGCAATTTTCAAAGCTTGCCACAGATTCTCAATTGAATTTAGGTCTGGACTTTGACTGGGGGCCATTCTAACACATGAATATGCTTTGATCTAAACCATTCCATTATAGCTCTGGCTATATGTTTAGAGTCCTTGTCCTGCTGAAAGGTGAAAGGTGAACCTCCGCCCAGTCTGAATTTTTTTGCAGACTCTAACAGGTTTTCTTCTAAGATTGCGCCTGTATTTGGCTCCATCCATCTTTCCATCAACTCTGACCAGCTTCCCTGTCCCTGCTGAAGAAAACCATCCCCACAACATAATGCTGCTACCACCATGTTTCACGGTGGGGATGGTGTGTTCAGGGTGATGTGCAGTGTTAGTTTTCTGCCACACATAGCGTTTTGCTTTTAGACCAAAAAGTTAAATTTTGGTCTCATCTGACCAGAGCACCTTCTTCCACATGTTTGCTGTGTCCCCCACATGGCTTCTCGCAAACTGCAAACAGGACTTTTTATGGCTTTCTTCTTGCCACCCTTCAATAAAGGCCAGATTTGTGGAGTGCATGACTTTTTTTTTTTTTTAATTCTTTATTTAAAGTTTCAAAAATGCATACAAAAATTATTACATCATAGACCGATGCAACATATAATACAAAAAGCATACACAAAAGCATTTATTGTTTTTCACCCCGTCCCATCCCCCCTCCCCCGGTCCCCGCCTTGCAAAAACGCTTATCTGGGTACAACTCCTAGGTTGTGAGTGTTTCACGGCTGTCAGCCCTACTTCATGATTTCTTCAGTGAATCTCCAAGAGTCTTTAAAGATTTCCCAACTCTCCCATTTCCCCTGTCCACGCTCCGCTCTAGCTCTTCCAATCTCTCGATCTTCAGGGCTTACTATTAGTTGTCCTGTGGACAGATTCTGCCACCTGAGCTGTAGATCTCTGCAGCGTATCCAGAGTTACCATGGGACTCTTGGCTGCTTCTCTGATTAATCTCTCTCTCCTTGCCTGGCCTTTCAGTTTAGGTGGATGGCCATATCTTGGTAGGTTTGCAGTTGTACCATACTCTACTTTCTATTTTCAGATGATGGATGGAACATTCCCCCGTGAGATTTTCAAAGTTTAGGATATTTTTTTTAAAACCTAACCCCGATTCAAACTTCTCCACAACTTTATACCTGACCTGTCTGGTGTGTTCCTTGGCCTTCATGATGCTGTTTGTCCACTAAGATTCTCTAACAAACCTCTGAGGGCTTCACAAAACAGCTGTATTTATACTGAGATTAAATTACACACAAGTGGACTCTATTTACTAATTAGGTGACTTCTGAAGGCAATCGTTTCCACTAGATTTTAGCAAGGGAGATCAGAGAAAAGGGGGCTCAATGCAAATGCACGCCACACTTTTCAGATATTTATTTGTAAAAAATGTTGAAAACCATTTATCATTTTCCTTCCACTTCACAATTATGTGCAACATTGTGTTGGTCTTTTACATAAAATCCCAATAAAATACATTTACGTTTTTCATTGTAACATGACAAAATGTGGAAAATTTCAATGGGCTGAATACTTTTTCAAGGCACTATACATGCCCTCAACATGGGGGGAGGGGGTGCCCATGTTGATAGGGACAAGGGACCATTACCCACAACCCTGGTCTAGTTGTTGTGGAGGTCTGCAGGCAGGGAGATCAAAGTTTGTAATAAGGGGGCCCCTAGACACCAGGCCCCTTCCTATGGAAATTAGTAAGGGGGAACATAGTATGCCTACTCATTCACAAAAAAAAAAAAACTTAAATACACTGCCACTTTTTGACAAATACTTTTTAAAAGAAAATACCTCAAAAAAGTTTAATGATGCAAACCTATCGCCAATCACATTGTCCATCAATGCAGATCCATATCAATCTTGATGAACAATGCCCATTTACATAGCTCCCAAATGTCCCTGATTTTGAGGGACTGTCCCTGATTTGGAACAAAGTCCCTCTTTCCTCCTCATTTGTCCCTCATTTTGGTCTGACCTTTATGGATATAAAATGCACATTTTTATCTTTCAACAAGTGTTTCCCAGTACTAAACCTTTCATCCAATTTCTAAATTGCTGCATTTGTAAATTTAAAAAGCCAATATAAGGAATAGTAGTGGTAAAAAAGAGCATTTGTGAGTTTAAAGTGATTGTAACCCCTTTTTTTTTTAAATAACAAACATATCATACTTACCTCCACTGTGCAGTTCGTTTTCCACGGTTTGGCCCGATCCTCGCTTCTGGGGTCCCCCGGCGGCGCTTGCGACTCCTCCCCACATCTATAACCCCCCAGGAAAAGTGCTCTCCCTGGGGGTTACCTTATGGTCACGCTCCCGAGCAGTGGCGGCTGGTGCTTAAAATTGGTGTCCAATCGCAGCGCCTGCCTTTTCAGCCAATCAGGTGACGGGTAACAGATCCGAGCACCTGATTGGCGGAGAGGCTGTTTAGTGTTAGGAAAGCGAATATACATTCCCTTTTCTAACACAGCGTGACCTGCGAGCGCCCAGCATGGCAGGTCACCGTTTTTGACACCCATTAAAGCCTATGGCTCTAATCAGGTGCTTCAAAACCAACCCCGCTGCTTTAATTCAGGCGCCCTGCGCCCGAAAAGGAGCCGGGCGCCTGAATAGGGGGTGGCAGCGGCGGCCATAGATAGATTCATGCAATGCATGAATCTATCTATTGGTGCTAGAGGGGGGTGGCAAGAGAGAGGGGGCGGCACCCATGTGCCCTTAATGCATGGGCCGCCACTGCTCCCGAGTCCAGCATTTGCATCCATAGACACAGAATGACAGACTTGGCCTGCCCTCTGGGTCATCGGATTTGAATGACAGCAGTGGGAGCCAATGGCTGTGCTGCTATCAATCTATCCAATCAAGAGCTGAAAACTGAACACCTTTCGCTTTAAGTGAAGGTGACCCCCTGACATGCCACATTTGTCAGTGGTCGGAGGTAGAAGGGGGCAGGGAGCGGATACCCTCTTTTTAGGGGAGAAGAGCGGGGCTTGGTTCGCCCGCATCGCTGGACCGTGGGACAGGTGAGTGTCTGATTATTAAAAGTCAGCAGCTACACTTTTTGTAACTGTTGACTTTTATATGAGTGGAACTCCGCTTTTTATTTTTTGTATAATTCTCCTTTAAGGGGGCTTGGTAGGGGGAATGTGTCCTTTGCCTACATAATTTTGGTAATAGGTGTCCCTTGTACCCATTTCAAAAACTTGGGAGCGACTATACTATTACTATTAATTATTAAACAGAGTAACGGCCTATCAGCACCACTCAGCGCCAAATTAGTTAGAAAGAAACGCAATTAAATGATATGTAGCAAGGTCTCTGGCCTTGTCCAGTCTAATTAGGACCTCCAAGACCAAAGATAGCTGACATCCTTCAATATGTAGTGGGTTTTCGAGGCATAGTGGGTGCAAAGAGGGTGAAAGTCTTTTGACAGTCCTTTTTGTATTTTTGGGGGGGAAGAGGCTTAGGGCCAGGACACCCTTAAGTAGTTATAGATTCAATTGGCAGACTCTGAGACTTCAATAGGATGACAGCCATGCAGGGAAAGGCCCCAGCAAGGCGCCACATCTGCACATGCAGGAATGCTGTCTCCTATGGTAACAGACTTTAACAGTTCCTAACTCAACAGAACAGTCCTTCCAGCTTCACTACAACTGCCTCTTGAAGCTCAACTCTGATTCACTGACTCTGAATCCCTTGCGCTCCTCCAAGGTTTGCAGTGGTATCCCCTCAAGCATCACCCACGCTTCCTTGCTGGGTCCCTAGCTTGGCACTCCAGATACTTCTCAAGCTTCACCCCTGCTAACCGGCTCAGTCCCTGGCTTGACTCACAAGGCTGCTCTGCAAGCATCTCCTCCACTGGTTGGGTCCCTGACTTGATCACCGACTGAAGTTTCCAGATTCTCCACTGTGCCTGTTCCGTGAGAATATGGTTCCGGTACTTGATTCAGTTACTTACTGTGGTCCCTGGTAAAGGTGGTTGGTCCCTTTTTGGTGACAGCTTCCCTTCTACCTCCGACCACTGACAGTTTCTTCGGCCAACAGAACCGTCACTTCTGGTCAGAAATTAAGGTAGCCGTCATTCGGCTATAGCGTGGGCAGGAGGAGGTTAAACAATTGACCAACCACCCAACCCCCCCAACCCCCCCCCCCCCCCGTTATTGGATATTTTTCTCCTCTCTGGTACCTTTTTTCTTTGGGACTTCTGTCCTATGTCACCACTGTGAGGTAGGTCACTTCCACGGTTGAATCCGGCCCTCCTCCTAGCCCCTGTCACCTTCTGGGACCTGTGCGTATCCCAGAATACGATGGAGACCATTCAGAAAGTACCAGACGACTCGCGCGTGCGCAGTAGGAAACCATCTGTGAAGCCTGAAGCCTTACTTGCAATGTCAGCGCCTGCACCTGGAGCCGATGGACAGATCGGCTTGGGGTGCCGACATTGTGGGCTCCCTGGACAGGTGAGCGTCCTTATATTAAAAGTCAGCAGCTACAAAATTTGTAGCTGCTGACTTTTAATTATTTTTTTTCCCCAGGCGAGAACTCCGCTATAATTGCTAAAGGATCGTTTCTATACACCCTTTTATCCACTAGATGTCACTTTTGTACAATTTTTCCCAATTTTCACACAGTACAAATTACATTTAGGAGTGGTCTGTTTATAAAGATTCCCTGGACAATTTATCCAGTGAATATTCAACCAAAATCACTCCAAAGATTCAATGGAATTTTCCTATCAATTTTGGCCAACACTCACTCTATTTTATACGCATAATTGATTGTTGTTTAGATGAATGTCATTGGAAGTTCAAAATGACAGTGACCATTAAAACCTGGATGCCCAGGCCAGATTTAGTCCTTTCAGTATGCATTGGTTAACCTCCCCATAACATTGTCCCCATTTTGCTTGCCAAAATAAGGTGGTGGTAAATTGGTGGCCAGGTTTTTTTTAAATACTCAGGTATATATTTGATTTGATTTGATATTGGATTTGTATTGCGCCGAATGCGCTCCATTAGGAGCGTGTCTAGGCGCACCAAGACCCTAAAAACCATAAATCTAAAAGTTGAGATTTCAACTAGAATGTTAAAAGAACAGAGCCTAGGGTGCCCAAGATGAGAGGCAAAATAAAACAGAAAGAAACCTGGGGGGGGGGGGGGGGGGGGGGGGGGGGTGGGACTAAACCCTCCAGATGGGGGAGGAAAGAGAGCATGCAAAATTCATGTTTTTTGCACAATTCCTATTCTTCATCAGATTATCCGTAAGCCTGGATAAAGAGGAAGGTTTTTAAACCCTTCCTGAAACTCAGGAGGGAGGGTAAGGACCTTAGAGACGCTGGAAGGGAGTTCCACAGCTCATTGCCTATTGTAACCAGGCATCTGTTACCAGTAAATTTTAGTCTGCTGATTGTCGGTTCTGTGAGAAGTAAGTTAGCCGATCTGAGTGGTCTTAACGGTACATAGTGAGAGGCCCATTCAGACAGATAAATTGGGCCCAGTTTCCGGTGTGCCCTATACATATAACACATTGCCTTGAATAGTACTCGCTTGGCAATAGGAAGCCAGTGCAGTTTTTTCAGCACAGGAGAGATGTGGTCTGTTCTGGCACATCCAGAGACCAGGCGAGCAGCTTGATTCTGAGTCACTTGCAATTTTCTTTGCCACTTTAATGGAAGTCCAAGAAAGAATATGTTAGAGCAATCCAACCGGGAATGTACAAGGCCCTGTACGAGAGTTAACCGGTTTTCGTGCGAAAACAGATCTTTAATTTTCCGGAGTCTCTGTATATAAAAGTTGGAGTTTTTGATACAGAGTTTAGCGTGAGGTATAAATGACAGGCAGGAATCAAAGATGATACCTAGGTTCCTGACCTGTTTCGCTGGCGTTGGGATGGGGCAGAATGAAGTGGGCCAGGCCAAGAGAAAATTGGTGGTTGATTGAGGGCCCACCAGCATCACCTCGGTCTTTGCTTCATTAAGGCCTAGCTTGTTATCAGCCATCCATTTTTGTATGTGAAGGAGTCCATTTCTCAGTTGTAGGTGCATATTTGGCCCATCGTCAGCAAGGATCTGCGTGTCATCTGCATAGATCTGGCATGCTAGTTTGTGTGTAGCAATAATGTCAGCGAGTGGGCGCATATAGCAGTTGAATAGCAGGGGCGACAATGCCGAGCCCTGCGGGACTCCATAGAGAAGTGGTTCAATTGGCGAGCTGCATGCTTTCATTTGCACTTGATGGGTCCTGTCCGTAAAAAAGGAGTTGATCCAACGGAGGACAGTGCCACTACATCCAAAAAGGTGTTTCATACGGTCTCCCAGAATTTGATGATCGACAGTGTCAAAGGCTGCGGAGAGGTCGAGCAGCACCAAGGCTGCCGCCCCCCCCGCATCTTTTACTCTTAACAGGCGTTCGCGTATATCAAGTGCGGACAGTTCAGTGCCACGTCCCGGCCTGAATCCCGACTGGGAGTCATGGAACAGGTCGTTACCCTCGAAGAAGCTTTGCATTTGTTGAAAGACGACCTGCTCCAAGATCTTCGCTAGAAAGGGAAGAAGAGATATAGGTCTGAAGTTGGTGAGCAAAGAAGGGTCAAGTGTGCTCTTCTTCAACAAGTGGGAGACAATGGCATGCTTCAGTCGTGTTGGAACGGCCCCTATTTTTAAAGATAGGTTCACTATCCTTGTGATTTCTGGGGCCAATGTATCTGCGTTTTTCTTCATAAACCATGCGGGACAGATGTCATTCGGAAAGCTTGACGGTTTAAGCTTGGACATAATATTGGATATCTCTGCCACTGTGGTGGATGAAAATGAGCTAAAAGCTGGAGGAGCTCTTATTAGTACTGGAGGATCAAAGTCATCAGGCAAGATTTTGTCCTGATTACGGATTTTCCTTATTTTTTCCCTAAAGGAAGACTGAAGCGCAGAACAAAATTCCATAGATGGAACAATCTTAGAGTAAAATTTTTTTGGTTCAAATATGTCCCTAACCAATGTGAATAGTTCCCGAGGCTTGTTCGAGGCTTGCATTATTCGATCGTTATAATAGGATCTTTTATGGCGTTTTACCGCCTTTGTGTAGCCTCGACAATAGACCCGATATGCCATTTTGTCCCGGGGAAGTTTAGATTTAAGCCACTTTCTTTCCAATATTCGTCTTTTATTCTTAAGTAAGTTAAGACTAGGGGCATACCAAGGGCTTGACTTAGAAAGTCTTGGGCGCTTGTTTGCTGTTGTCAATGGGGCCAGGATGTCCAGACTTGCCTTGATTCTTAACTCAAATTCATCTAGGAAAATTTCCAGTCTTTCAATCTCGGTTTCTGAAGCCGGAGTTCCCATTTCTCTCTCTTCATTTGCTAGAAGTGATTGTCCCTGATGGTAGTCATAACATGTTTTAAAGTCTTCGACTGTTATATTTGTTAGTTTACGAAATGGAGCAGATTTTATCATCCGATTTCCTTTGGGGATTTTTATTGGTGCAAAATCCAAGAGGTCAAAGGTGACCAGACTATGGTCTGACCACCCCACCTCATGTGCTTTAACATTGAGAACTTTCGCGCCATGAGTAAAAAGGGCATCTAGCATATGGCCCTTTATGTGCGTGATCATGGTGGATGCCAGGGTAAAGTGGAGGCCATCTAGGTCACCTATGAGGTCCTGGGAGTCACAGTTTGTGTCATCCTCCAGCCACATATTCATGTCTCCCTGGAGGACAACACAATCCGATTGTAGACAAAGGAACATCATTAAATCAGATAGGTCAGCATGGAAAGTCCCTGATGGGCCAGGTGGTCGATAGACAGTGGCTAATACAAATGAGGAAGAGTCACTTACTTTACACTTGATCACCAGGTGTTCAAATGAACTAAACTCAGGTGTTTTTAACTCAATGCAATCCAAACAGTCATTATAAATTACACAAACCCCCCCCTCCCCTCTTGTATTCTCTGTTTTTGACTAAAATCTTAAAATTTCGGGGAAGTAATTCTTCTAAAACTGACTTATAATTCACATTAAACCAAGTCTCTGTGATTCCTAAAATGTGAAATTTCTCAGACTCTAGCATGTCAAAAATTTCCGAACAATGCTTAGTGGCTGAGCGGGCATTAATGAAAGCGGCCCTTAAAATCTCAACGGTGGATGATTTTGCCGATGTACTTTTCGGCTGTTTGTCCCTTTTTTTATATTCCAGGGGGCACCAGATTTTATTTTTGATGCAAGTAAGTTGAGTGTCTCTTAATATTGTAGTATATTCATTATTGAATGAAATAAGCAACGACCTTGAATAGATTAACCGGTGTGCGGTACTTATGTCTCCAGCAGAAGGTTTTCCTGTACTGTATCCAGAGGTTTTTGGCCCGTCTGCCCCGTCCACCCCGGCCCAGACGGGCACTGACGGGCTTGCCTCTGGCGCGCCTCCGGCACGCCAGCGGCGCGCCCGCCGTGGGGGCGCCATGATGTTTATAGCAAGTCCCGGTGGTGAGGGGGCGTGGCCAAGTCGCACGTTGTGTCGCACTGGTTGCCAGGCAGTGGGACGCTGGATGGACTGGCTACGCTATGCAGAGCAGCAAGGTGAAAACTGTTAGCACAGTCTTTAGAGGTAAGTTCAACAGTGCAGCAGGTGGAAGCTGTTAACACAGTCTTGAGAGCAGAGATCAGCAGAGCAGGGATGAGGAGGTGAAACACACAGGGATCCACCCTGGGCTCATTCCAAGATCTCAGGTCTGTAGTTTTGTATATATATATATATATATATATATATATATTATAGTCAGGTTGAAAAAAGACACAAGTCCATCCAGTTCAACAACAAAACAAAAAAATAATCATATCATACAATGCCATATACCCTATTCTATACCCACAGTTGATCAAGAGGAAGGTGAAAAACCCCAGCAGAGCATGATCCAATTTGCTAAGGCAGGGGAAAAAATTCCTTTCTTATCCCCCGAGAGGCAATCGGATTTTCCCCGGATCAACTTTACCTATAAATGTCAGTACCCCATTATATTATGTACATTTAGGAAATAATCCAGGCCTTTCTTAAAGCAGTCTACTGAGCTGGCCAGTACCTGCAGGGAGTCTATTTCACATTTTCACAGCTCTTACTGTGAAGAAACCTTTCCGTATTTGGAGATGAAATCTCTTTTCCTCTTGACGTAAAGTGAATAACTCAACACCAAGTTCACTATATGGACCCCTTATATATTTGTACATGTTGATCATATCCCCCCTTAATCTCCTCTTATCAAGAGTGGATAAATTAATTTCCTCTAATCTTTCCTCATAGCTGAGCTCCTCCATGCCTCTTATCAGTTTGGTTGCCCTTCTCTGCACTTTCTCCAGTTCCCCGATATCCTTTTTGAGAACCGGTGCCCAAAACTGAACTGCATATTCCAGATGAGGTCTTACTAATGATTTGAACAGGGGCAAAATTATATCTCTCTCTCTGGAGTCCATACCTCTCTTAATACAAGAAAGGACTTTGCTCACTTTGGAAACCGCAGCTTGGCATTGCATGCTATTATTGGGTTATGATCTACCAAAACCCCCAGATCCTTCTCCACTATGGATCCCCCCAGTTGTACTCCCCCTAGTATGTATGATGCATGCATATTCTTAGCCTCCAAGTGCATAACTTTACATTTATCAACATTAAACCTCATCTGCCACATAGTCGCACAGTTAGACAGTGCATTGAGGTAAATTGGAGTTTGTTTGGCCAATCTCTTTTTTAAGCACTTTATATATTGTATTTATTCCCCTCTATATAGAGTGTGGTTTACCATATCTGTACATTTTACAGTATTCTGTCGCATCTGCTCCTGATGAGTGGAGATACAGCCACAAAATGCGTCGAGCTACATTGGATGCTACAGTGATATCTATTACGTCCTGATCATGTCATCAATATCAATTCAGTACATTTTGTATATACTATGCGATTATAGACACAGGTACCGGGTATGCCGCGTTAGGCACTTGCAGGCCATACTACTGCTCTATATACCATCTATTGTTTATGTAGGCATCCTGATTGATGCTTTTTACATATACCTTGATATTATCATAAACATATCTTGTGCTAAATATATGTACATGTATGTATATATATGAATTTATTCTTTATCATATATTGTTATGAATTTAATTAAATACTTTTTCTATCTCTATCTCCGCACTTCAGCCGCTTCATTTAAAGTCCCAACCTCCTTTTAAATGGAAAAAAAAAAACACACGGGGGTTCCCCCCCAAAATCCATACCCGACCCTTATCCAAGCACACAGCCTGGCAGGTCAGGAAAGGTGGTGGGGATGAGCGAGCACCCCTGCCTCCTGAACCGTACCAGTCCACATGCCCTCAACATGGGGGGGGGGGGGGGTGGGTGCTGTGGGGGATTTGATACAACTTCAGTGCTACTTCAGTGAGAGGGGCTGTCCATGTCACAGGAAGGAACAGTGATGTTATGTAAAAAAGTTTAACTAGCAAAGGGTTAATGTTTAACTTCTTTCAGGCTCAAGTAGTGCTGATATAGACACAGGTACAATTTGCAGCACGATTTACATTATAGTCTAAGCCCACATCGGGCCGATTTGGCATGCAATTTTACATGTTAAATCGGTGGCTATTCCTGGCAATGGCACTGTCTGAATCCCAAAAGTAGTTCCTGTACTATTGGCGACTTCGGGGGGCGATTTGTATAGACATCTGTGCAGGAACCCGCACAGATGTCTGTCAAATCGCCCTCAAAGTCGAACTGTATTGCCTGTTTGAAATCGTGCGATGGATTTCTAACCCACAGTCAGTGTGAATCTAGGCTAAGGCAGTGAAATCGTGCTGAAGTCCTGAAAAAGTGACACATGAACTACTTCTCAAATCGCAGTACTTGAAATCGTACTTATTAAGACACTGCCATAGAAACACATTAGATGCCACTTCAGGTACGATTTGCAAATCTCATGTCGTACCAAAAGTCGTACCGATGTGACCGGGGGCTTACTAAACCCAGGACCCTGCATTCACTATATCTGGTCTCCCACAGTACACAGAACGTGGAAATACAATTATGTTAGTAAATATTAACTGCTAAATACCTTTTCTCATCAGCAGTATAAAGCAGTCTTGTGACGTCTATCAGTGTCTGGTTAAAGCTCGTAGGAGGAGTTTTCATTCTCCTCTGACTGTCCTATGAGGCTGCAGGACCCCTGACCCTCTGTCTGGATAGTGCTGATTGGCCCTGTGCTGATCACATGCACCCTACCAAAAAATAAAAAAACTCTAGCAATACACTTCAAACTGAGCATGTGCAGAGTGACTCCAAGGCTCTGTTCTATCAGGAAATGGACTGGGGACAGTGGAAGAAGGGGAGGATCAGACCAGACATGATCAAACAGCCTTTTTACACAATGCACAGGATTAACCCTAATTTAATCTAGGATGAAAAAGGATCTGGGGGTCCTAGTAGACGATAAGCTCAGCAATAGCATGCAATGCCAAGCTGCTGCTAAAAAAGCAGACAGAATATTGGCATGCATTAAAAAGGGGATCAACTCCAGAGATAAAACTTTTTTGCAGAAGGGAATTTAACAAGACTTGTGGCCCCTCATTAAAATTAGAAGAAAAGAGGTTTAACCTTAAACTACTTAGAGGGTTATTTACTATAAGAGCAGCAAGGATGTGGCGGTGGTCTCACGGGGGGGGGGGGGGGGGCATTAATAGAAACTATTAGATAAGCACCTGAATGATCACAACATACAGGCATATGCAATATAATACTGACATATAATCACACACACAGGTTGGACTTGATGGACTTGTTTCTTTTTTTAACCTCACCTACTATGTAACTATATGTAACCCCTTAGATTCCACAGTGAGTATAACAAGCATGCTTTACTGCATATACAGACTGATTTTACTGTTGTGGGTTTAGTAACAATTTAAGTATTAGGATTATGATGCGTAGTTGGGAGGATCACAAATAAGTATTCTAGTTAGGTCCATTGGGTATAGTGAAATGAATTGCTAGCAGCCCCTAGAAATCCTAGCTCCAGGAATTTCCAGTATCCCAAAGAGTGCCCATTCCAAAGTCAAGGACAAATAATCGACCAGATGCACAGTGGCATATTGCAACCACAGCAATGAAAACTTGCTTAAATTTGGGTAGTGATGAGCTGATACCTGGGTTCAGTTTCATGCAGGTTCAGAGAACTTTATTAAAGTTCAGGTGCCGAAACCAAGCCCCTTGAAGTCAGATGTTAAAAAAAAGTAGTGGCCATTGTGTAGACTAATAGGCAAGGTGTTGTCAAACAAATGGCATGATCGGCTGGGCAGTGGGCACTGCCTTAAGGAACAAGTACTAAAGAAAAATACATCTTACAAACTTTTGTCTGGTGGAGAACAGGGATTTTAATAATGCTTAAAGCGAAAGAACAAAAATGCATAATTCATTTAACCACTTGCCAACCACCTACCGCATATTTACTGCTTCAGGTCGGCTCTATTGTGCAAAGTCACGTAACTGTATGTCATTTACACTTACACTTTAATAGTGAGGAATTTCACTGCCATTAAGGGTTAGGTGAGTGATGATGGAGATGTGGGCTGCATGATCAGCACTTACTGTGAGAAGACAATCTATCCAAGGTGGAGTAGGATAGTCAGGATCAGTGGCGGTGCGTGCATAGAGGGCGCAGGAGCGCCGCCCCCCCTCTCCTGCACCGCTCTATCACCAATAGATAGATTCATGCATTGCATGAATCTATCTATTGTCACCGCTGCCGCCCCCTATTCAGGTGTCCGGCCCCTGATCGGGCGCCGGGCATCTGAATTATAGTGGGGGGGGGGGGTGTTGCTGGAATAGGGGACCTTATTAGAGCGGTGTGCTCTAATAGGCTTCCCTAAGTGTAAACAGCGGGCGCAATGCTTTGCGTTCGCTGCTTACACAGTATTGTGTTAGGGAAGCGAATACATCGCTTCCCTAACACAGACCCGCCTCTCAGCCAATCAGGTTGCCAGGTCTGTTACCTGTCACCTGATTGGCTGAAGTCACAGGCGCTGTGATTGGACGCTAGGCGTCCAATCACTGCAGAAGAAGACAGGAGGAGCGCAGGAGAAGACATCCGACGGAGACACCGCTCGTCGCCTGACGCCGTCACCAGCTGCACACCGGGACAAGGTAAGTGCAGAGGGCAGGCAGGGGGCACAGTGGCAGCACTTGAGGGGCACAGTGGCAGCACTTAAGGGGCACAGTGGCAGCACTTAAGGGGCACAATGGCAAAACTTGGGGCACAGTGGCAGAACTTGGGGCACAATGGCAGAACTTAGGGCACAGTGGCAGAACTTGGGGCACAGTGGCAGAACTTGGGGCACAATGGCAGAACTTGGGGCACAGTGGCAGAACTTGGGGCACAATGGCAGAACTTGGGGCACAGTGGCAGAACTTGGGGCACAGTGGCAGCACTAGGGGCACAGTGGCAGCACTTGGGGCACAGTGGCAGCACTTAAGGGGAACAGTGGCAGAACTTGGAGCACAATGGCAGAACTTGGGCACAATGGCAGAACTTGGGGCACAGTGGCAGCACTTGGGGCACAGTGGCAGCACTTGGGGCACAGTGGCAGCGTTTGATGGGCACAGTGGCAGCACTTGGGGCACAGTAGCAGCGTTTGATGGGCACAGTGGCAGCGTTTGATGGGCACAGTGGCAGCGTTTAATGGGCACAGTGGCAGCGTTTAATGGGCACAGTGGCAGCGTTTAATGGGCACAGTGGCAGCGTTTGATGGCACAGTGAGGCTGTTTGTTTGCGCCCCCCCCAAAAATTTTGAGCACCAGCCGCCACTGGTCAGGATTGTGGAGATGTGGACCTCTGGATCTCATCTGACTGCTGCTCCAAGGTTTGGTTGGAGACATGCTGTAGCATCTGACTGTAGTTACAGAAATAAGAGATTTAAACGAACAATAACATAAAATAACTTTGGCGGTCAGCCGCCCAACAAACATGTTGGAGATCGGTGCCTGGATGTAGCAGATTGCTACTTAGATGAAAAGGGGGGAAAAAAGTTTGGCTCAATAGGGATAAGCCTTTGTGAGAACTTTTAGGTAAGATAGTGGTGTCCGAGTTAGGGTCCAATGTGTGATCGAGCATTTTTGGCGGTAACTATACGCTAGACATGTGCATTCGTTTTCGTCCGAATGCATTTTCGTCAGAACTTCAGGTATTTTCGTTATCGTTTTAACAAACGATAACGAGAGTGCAGAATCCGAAAAACGAAAGATCCGCCATAAACAAATGCTTTATTTTCGTTGTGACAACAGTTCGATATAGATAGGAGATTCAACGCTGACAATAACAATCTGTGTCCATTGAACCTGTGGTCGAATGTGCCTAACCTGAACTCCAGTTAGTCCAAGATTATTCTACATAGAGAGAAAAGATTCGACGTAGAAAGGAAATATTCGACGCAGAAAGGAAAGATTCGACGTAGAAAGGAAAGATTCGACGCAGAAAGGAAAGATTCGACGCAGAAAGGAAAGATTCGACGTAGAAAGGAAAGATTTTGACGTAGAAAGGAAAGATTGTTGCTGGAATTGGGTGAAATTGCAGCTAAACTATACAGAGTCATACAGTTTAGCTGCTCCGTCGAATCTTCTTTGAATTTTCGACAGACACCATAAGCCTTCAATGACAGATTCGACCTTAATTCATTTGGATTTTTGGACGAATGCAATTTTTAACGAAAAACGAAATAAATAAACACGAATTTCGGGAGTAACTAAATAAATTTATTTTTCGGACGAAAACGAAATTCCAAAACGAAATATTTCAGTGTGCACATGTCTACTATACGCCACTCAGGATCCACACGCAAAGGGCTTCCAGTGTGTTAATTGTGGGATGGGGCCTCAGGGACAATTTCCCATGATTTTAAGAGCTCCTTACCTTTTTCCACTGATTCCACCACATGTACAGATCCATCTTTAGTCACAGTGAGCTTTGGTGGGAACCCCCATTTGTAGCTGAGCTTATGGTTCACAAGAGCTTTAGTGATGGTGTTTAAAATTCCTATGCTTTTGGAGGGTATGTTGTGACAGGTCAGCAGGAATGTGAGAGCAGGAATTTGCTCTCTATTTCTTGACATTGACATTAAGCATTCTTTAACGTGGTAAAAGTGTATCCTGAGTATGATATCTCTGGGAATACTGTCTATCAGTGCCGGGACAAGGCCCAGGGCGAAGATGGCAAACTGCGCCCCCCCCGGGTGTAAAAAAGGGGCAGTATAATTTCAACAATACATTTTTCTTATACTAGTAATGGCGGCGATCAGCAACTTATAGTGGGAATCAACTATGTTTCCTGTGTCTGCTGCTCTGTACTGCTGCTCTGCTCTTTTACTCTGTAAAGTGCTCTGTATTGATTATCAACACAGAGCTCTGGGCTGCGATTTGACACAGCCGATCAGCAGGTCCCAGCCATGAATCATTGGCTGGGATCTGCTGACAGTCTCCTGCTGTGTCAAATCACAGGGGAGTAGGTGGGTGGGAGCATGCGCCCGAATCCCTAAAACAGGCAGCGTCATACGCCCGTAGCTGGAGCCCTGTAGCAGTATATGTACTGTGACGGGTTGTCTTTTCAAGTAGTTAAACACCAATGGTATTTGTAATATGCAGCATGGGGAGTTAATGTACTGCCACTGCTGGTCCATTGATGCATCAGTGGCTGATCAGTGGTAGTTAATTTACCCTTTGTGCTGCATTAGTGGCACCAGAGTCAGCTTTAATTAACCCCCCCCCCCCATGCTGCATATTACAGAAATTAAAAATAGCATTGGTAATTAATGTCCCTTCAGCCTCCTCTCCTCCCCCAATCGGATCCAGACAGTTTTTTTATGAATCTGCTGCAGATTCATAAATGAACTGTCTGGATCCGATTGGGGGAGGGTGAGGAGGCTGAAGGGACATTAATTAGCAATGCTATTTTTAATTTCTGTTATATGCAGCATGGGGGGGGGGGGGTTAATGGCATGGCGTGGCATTTGGCAATCATGAGCAGTGCTTAGTTCTTACTTTTGTGTGATATACACAGTTTGTTAGTTCCTCCTTGGCGCCTCCTCTAGGTTGCAGGCGCAGCTTCGGCAGCAGCTCTCTATGCTCTTCCCATCTCGCCTCCGGCCGTGAGTGACGTTGCGCCGCCGGGATGGGACTACGAAGCAGCGATTTCAAAAGGGAAGTTAAGTGCTGACAGGGAAGGGCATGTGCGGTGACTATCTGTCTATGCTTGTGCCGGGTGCAGGAGCGCACTCGGCACATTACAGTAAAAGATACAGAGACCTTAGCACCCCCCCCCCCTCCAGAAAATTGTAGCGCCCAGGGCATCCGTCCCTTCTGCCCCTGCCTTGTACCGGCCCTGTATGTATATATATATATATATATATATATATATATACATACACACACACACACACACACATACATACACACACACACACACACACACACACACAGTACACTTCTGATCAGAAATACTTCTCTTTGATATGTGTAAGGATGTTTTCAATCAATAGATTTTTTAATACAATTGAATATATGGTAAATCAGTATTCTATATTTATTTGCAGAGGCCAACAAACCTTACAGTATATTATAACTTATAAAACTTTTACTGTAAAGCGCTGCACAAACTATTGAGGCTATATAAATCCTGAATAATAGTAAGTTAGTAACAACAATAATAACTTTATTTTAACCTTTAATGTAAAGCCCAGTACACATGATCCGAAAATCGGAGGACAGATCGTCCGTTTTTTTTTGCATGCTAGTAGCATATCAAACATGAAGAGTTTATTAGGCCGGATTCACACTGGGGCGGTGCGGGGCGGCGACGGTAAAGCAGCGCTATTTTTAGCGCTGCTTTACTATCGTTTTACCCGCGGTATGCGGCCCCTGGCGGGGTGGTTTTAACCCCCGCTAGCGGCCAAAAAGGGTTAAAAACCTCCGCAGCGGCGCTTTGCCGTCGGTATCCCCGCGGTCTCCCATTGATTTCAATGGGTAGGAGCGGTATAGGAGCGGTGAACACACCGCTCCAAAGATGCAGCTAGCAGGACTTTTTTTTACCGTCCTGCTAGCGCACCGCTCCAGTGTAAAGCCCTCAGGGCTTTCACACTGGAGACACAGCAACAGCTGTTTCGGGTCGGTTTGCAGGCGCTATTTTTAGCGCAATAGCGCCTGCAAACCGCCCCAGTGTGAAAGCAGCCTTAAAGTTACGAAAATTCTCGTAGGACAGAATAAAAATTTTAAGTCATGTAATGTGTTGTAGTGTATTTCTATTGTATTTTCGGACGACAACTGTAACTGGTAAACAAAAATCGTACGATCTGGTACTGTACAAGAATCATTTTCACGCTTGTCCGATCGGATAATATCGGATGAACTGTTGTGATCGGCTCTGGAAAGCTCTGTACTAATGATCCGATTATTGTACGATCGCTTCGAAAAGTGGTATTTTTCGTATGATTTTCGGATTGTATATACGACCTTTATCTATTATTAAAGTGGAAGTAAACCCCATTAGTTTTCAGCCAAGGAAGCTGCCATCTTTGCCTCTGTTTAATCTTCAACTGCCACGGTGCTGCACATGTGATCCGTTATGACACCAGCCATTGGATGGTTTGAGAGCACAGCCAATGTGCAGTTAGCATTCACGGCATGCCTTTTCTTTTTAGACTGTTAAATCGATGGGTTTACTTCCGCTTTAAAGGATACATAAGATATAGTATTACATTAAAGTCCACAAATACTTTAGCACACTGAAGAAACTGTTTATTGTGGGAGATATCACTAACTTTGTTCTAATCATGTTTTTCTGCAACTATTAAAGTCCCCGTTGCTTTCCAACTAATTTCTTTTTTCAAGTATAATTTGATGACTGTAAGCAACCAGAAGCCAAGATACTGATATGAATGCATTGGTTTTTGCTGGGGTCATGAATCTTAATTCCTTTAACATTACATCATATTTGTAGAGAACAGAGGACCTCTGGCTAGATGGAACACAGACTCCTCCATGGAATGATCCTATCTACAAAAGCCAGAGATTCCAGGGCAATCACCCTTCCCTCTGATTAACCAGCCTCAGTAAACAGTTATGAGGCAGAATACCTAAAGCACAATTTGGAGAAATAAATATTATAATATATATATATATATATATATATATATATATATATATATATATATATATATATATATATATATATTAATATATACATACACACACATACATATAGATACAGTGCCTTGAAAAACTATTCATACGCTTTCAAATTTTCCACATTTGGTCAAGTTACAACCAAAAAGGTAAATGTCTTTTATTAGGATTTTATGTGATAAACCAACACAAATTTGGCACATAATTGTGAAATGGAATGAAAATGTTAAATGGTTTTCCAATTTTTTTTACAAATAAATATGTAAAAAGTGTGGTGTGCATTTCTATTCAGCCCCCTTTACTTTGCTACCCCTAACTAAAATCTAGTGGAACCAATTACCTTCAGAAGTCACCTAATTAGTAAATAGAGGCCACCTGTGTGTAATTTACTCTCAGTATAAATACAGCTGTTCTGTGGAGCCCTCCGAGGTTTGTTAGAGAACCTTAGTGAACAAACAGTATCATGAAGGCCAAGGAACACACCAAACAGGTCAGGGATAAAGTTGTGGAGAAGTTTAACAGCTTGCCGACCGGCGCACGACGATGTACGTCGACAGAATGGCACGGACAGGCATAAGGGCGTACAGGTATGTCCCCTTTAAGATGCCGCCGTGCCATCGGGCACGCGCCGCCAGCGGCACGCGCGCTGGTCGGGACCCCCGTGAGGATGGTCGCGGGTCCCGCCGTCTCGATCGCCACGGGGATACCCGCTGATCGTCTCACGGGAAGGCTGAACGGGGAGATGCGGAAATAAACAGCATCTCCCCGTTCCGCCTAGCAAATAGTGACGCCGATCTCTGCTCCCTGTGATTGGAGCAGAGATCAGCATTCACTAGCTGACAGCCACGCCCCCCCCCCCACAGTTATAAACACACCTCTAGGCACATGTAACCCCTACACTGCCACCTAGTGGTTAACCCCTTCACTGCCAGTGTCATTTACACAGAAATCAATGCATTTAAATAGCATTGATTGCTGTATAAATGACAATGGTCCCAAAAATGTGTCAAAAATGTTCGATGTGTCCGCCATAATGTCGCAGTCACAATAAAAATCACTGATCGCCGCCATTACTAGTAAAAAAAAAATTATTAATAAAAATGCTATAAAACTATCCCCTATCTTGTAAACGCTATAACTTCTGCGCAAACCAATCAATAATCGCTTATTGTGTTTTTTTTTTACTAAAAATATGTAGAAGAATACGTATCGGCCTAAACTGAGGAAAAAAAATGTTTTTTATATATTTTTGGGGGATATTTATTATAGCAAAAAAATTTAAAAAAGAATGTGTTTTTTTTCAAAATTGTCGCTCTTTTTTGTTTATAGCGCAAAAAAAAAAAAAACGCAGGGGCGATCAAATACCACCAAAAGAAAGCTCTATTTATGGGAAAAAAAGGACATCAATTTTGTTTGGGAGCCATGTCGCACGACTGCGCAATTGTCAGTTAAAGCGACGCAGTGCCGAACCGCAAAAAGGGGCCTGGTCCTTTGGCTGCTAATTGGTCCGGTCTGAAAGTGGTTAAAGCAGGGTTAGTTTATAAAAAAAAATATCCAAACAAAGGAGATAAACCATAGGGGTTTATACAGGGGCTTCAAAATGAAAACACTCATAACACAAAGGGTATAAAAATTTAATGATGCAAAAAAAGCATAAATATGTAACATATGGCTAGTTGATTTTCCCCTAGTTTTATATTTATCATTATAAAAAAATATCCCAAGCTTTGAACATCTTGCGGAGCACTGTATAATCCATCATCTGAAAATGGAAAGTGTATGGCACAACGGCAAACCTACCAAGATATGGCCGTCCACCTAAACTGACAGGCCGGGCAAGGAGAGCATTAATCAGAGAAGCAGCCAAGAGGCCCATGGTAACTCTGGAGCAGAGATCCACAGTTATATAATAAAATAAATACAAAATTGTGAGGGATGTACTCACTTTTGTGAGATACTATATATATATATATATATATATATATTTTTTTTTTTTTTTATTGTAAAGTTTGGGGGATTGTAGCTCCACAGGTCTGAGTGCAAAAATGGTAAACTCTAAACAAAAACCTTTTATTTTCAGCAAGCAAATCAAAATAAGGCTTCCAGCAGCACACAAGCAAAAATACTAAATAAAGTCCGCTCATCTTCAGCACAAAGTAAAAGTAAAAAGGCACCTGCAGTTCATGGGTCTTTATCCCAAGGATTTAACAGTCCTTGTTGATTATTTTAGCAGCCCCCAGAAAACTCACAGCTCTCCAAGACAGGTGTATTCACCAACACACCTAGCACTACTTCCTGTCTTGAAAGTTGTTGTAAACCCTAAGGCCCCTTTCACACGGACGGACTATCCGTTTTTCTTCCATCCGTCGACGGACGACAATGCATTCCTATGGGCAGACGGATGAACATCCGTCACCATCAGTTAACCTCCGCTTCCGTTTTTATCAGTTTTTTTAAACGTACAAGGCTACGTTCAGATCCGTCAAAACGGATATTAACTGACGTTGACGGACATCGTCCGTCAACGTCCGATCCGTTAAGATCCGTTAAGATCCGTTTTTGTGTTTATCTGTGAACTCAACCTCTTAAAGGCACAGGCACACCTATAAACGGAACAAAACGTATACAAAAACTGTTGAAAAAACGGACGTAAACGTGTGCATTTACGGATGTAAGCGGACAAAAAACGGATGAAAACGGACATTAACGGAACGGATGACGGATGAAAACGGATGAGACAACGGATAAGAACTGATACGTTTTTGACGTGCTAAACTGACTGCGTCCGTGTGAAAGGGGCCTTACAGACCACTTTTACCTACAGGTAAGCCTAGATTAAGGCTTACCTGTAGGTGCAAGAAATATCTCCTAAACCTAAACCGAGATATTTGCAAAAGACAAGCACCTTAGTGCAGGGGTACTAAGCGTGCCGTTTCTAACGGCGATCGTGGTGTTAGTGGCGGCTCCCGTGCTAGAGTTGCCACTTCATCCCTTTAAACCCGAACACCTTTGAATTACACAAGTTCTGAGGCTAATTAAATGCAGATAAGGCACCAAGTGATTTTAATTACCACCTTAATCCGCCACAAAACCTGTGTAATTCATATGTGTTCGGGTTTAAAGGGATGAGGTGGCAACCCTATCCCGTGCGCATGTGCGGGAGTGAAGTCATTGCGGCTCCGGCCATTCACAGCGCCGGAGCCGCGTTACCCGAAAGAAAGATGGACGCTTCGTGGAACAGGGGACAGCGGTGACATCGCAGGCTCCTGTGTCAGGTAAGTGACACGTAATGGGTTACTTCCAGCTGTCATCCCCTCACTGACTCTCTGAGTCCTGGAACCTGTGAGATGAGGACACAATATCACTGTACCCACAATCCCGGGACTGTCCTCTCATCCACGAACACTTAGCGACAATGACAGAGCTAGAGTTGCCACCTCATCCCTTTAAAACCCGAACACATATGAATTACACAGGTTCTGAAGGCTAATTAAATGCAGATAAGGCAACAAGTGAGTTTAATTACCACCTTAATCAGCCTCAGAACCTGTGTAATTAATTTGTGTTCCGGTTTAAAGGGATGAGGTGGCAACCCTAGTTACTATGCGATGCATAGTAGTCCATTATGCTTTACCTTTGCAGGGAAACAAAGAGGAAGTAAAACCCATCAGGGTTTACTTCCTCTTTAAAGCGGAAGTAAACCCATCGATTTAACAGTTTTAAAAAAAAAGGCATTCCGGGAATGCTAACTGCACATTGGCTGTGCTCTCAACCAAACAGTCAAACCATCCAATGGCTGGTGTCATAACGGATCACATGTGGCAGTTGAAGATTAAACAGAGGCAAAGATGGCAGCTTCCTTGGCTTAAAACGATAGGGGGGTTTACTTCCACTTTAAGAGCTGCTTCCTGGAGGCTTTCAGAGCCTCCGAAATTTTGGGTCCCAAATATCTCTTTATTAACACAGAGAGAACTGCAAGTCAGTCCTCTCCGGATTAAAGCTATTCCCGGGAATTCCTCACCCAGGATAGAGATAGAGATATAGATATATAGCTATAGAGAGAGATATAGATATATAGATATAGAGATTAGACATGTGCACAACAAAAAAATTTGTTTGTTTTCGTTTCGTTTTTTTCGTTTCCGAAAAAAATTTGTTTATTTTCGTTTCCGTTGATTCGTAAATTTGTACGTCGTCGGTGTTCATATTCGTAACGATTCGTATTTTCGTTACAGTTATTTTTTCGTTGATTCGTTTTTCTGTTAGTTTAATTTTCGTTTATTCGTTTATTCGAAATTCGGACAAATTCATATTTATTCGTACATTCGTAACATTCGTAGATTCGTAATCGGAGCATAATTCAGAATTATATGTAATGTGTATGATATTACATTTTAAGAGACACAGAAAATTACGAATCGAAAAAAAAAAAAAGTTACCAATGTACGAATTTTTTCGTTCAATCTATTCGAGCACGTTAAGCAGCACCATTGTAAGGGACACGGAAAATTACCAAGAAAAAAAAAGTTACGAATGTATGAATTTTTTCGTTCATTTTCATTTTCGTTGTTTTTGTTTTTTTTTTTTCGGATTTTCTTCATTCGTACATTCGTTGTTTCTAATTAGTTTTTTTCGGATTTTCGTTATTTTCGGATTTGTTCGATTCGAACGTTCGTTATTCGTTAAAATTTTTAGCTAATCGTTCGTTCATTCGTACGAAAACGAATGAACGAAAAAAAACAAAAAAAAACTAAACGAATTGCACATGTATAATAGAGATATAGATAGAGAGACATAGATAGAGAGCTAGAGAGAGCTAGATATATATATATATATATTGTAAGAATGGGGTTATAAGACTCAAACGGTAGGTGTGTTTTCCAGTGAGTACGCCAGTACAAAACTGTATTTTTAAGGACCTGGTAGCCCACTTTTATTTAAAAGCACAGAAAAGTTCAAAGACATCAGTACCCACGCAGGGGGGTTCCACCATTACTGTATCTTGCACACTCAATACTTTAGCCTCCTGGCTTGCATTCTTCCCATACGGGCGATTCAGGCCTTTAGCCTAGGCCTTAGGTTTACTCCTCAGACCCAAAAGAGTTTCCTAGAGTGAAGCTCTCTCCTAGCTCACTCCTGATCAGCGCCTTGCTGCTCTGTCACCAAGTACGTCTGCCTCCTGCAGACATGCATACTCTGGCTGCCCCCTGCAGCCTCTGACTCCTCTCAGGGGAATGGGAGTCCACCTGACTCCTATGCACAGACTTCCTGTCCGTTGGGTGGAACCAACGGACACCCAACGGACAGGAAGTAGTCCAGCACACAGCTGTGCAATCAGCGTGCCTTTCCCTCCACATTCTGGCGTAAACCAGCAATCTTCCAGGTAGCACAGGGTCCTACCGCCACAATATATATATATATACACACACACACACACACACACACACACGGTTATTTATAAAAGGGAAATGCACTTTGCACTGAAAGTGCGGTTGGAAGTGCAGTCGCTGTAAATCTGAGGGGTAGATCTGAAATGAGGGGAAGCTCTGCTGATTTTATCATCCAATCGTGTGCAAGCTAAAATGCTGATTTTTATTCTCCTTGCATGTCCCCCTCAGATCTACAGTGACTGCACTTCCAAGTGCATTTGCAGTGCAGTAAGTGACACGTTGCATCTGGATATGGCAGCAGGTGGCGGTGGCGAATGACACGTGTCACCTGGCAGCAGGTGACGGTGGTAAGTGACATGCAAAATTTGGCAGCAGGTGACGGTGGTAAATAACACGTGGCATATGGCTGCAGGTGACAGTGGCAAATAACACGTGGCATCTGGCAGCAGGTGACGGTGGCGAATGACACGTGGCATCTGGCAACGGGTGACGTTGGTAAGTGACATGCTGAATCTGGCAGCAGGTGATGGTGGTAATTGGTAAATGACATGTGGCATCCGGCAGCAGGTGACAGTGACAAATGACAAATGGCATCTGCAGCAGGTGACGATAGCAAGTGACACGCTGAACCTGGCAGCAGGTGATGATGGCAAATGACATGCAGCATCTGGCAGCAGGTGACGATGGCAAGTGACATGCTGAACCTGGCAGCAGGTGATGGTGGCAAATGACAGGTGGCATCTGGCAGCAGGTGACAGTGGCTAATGACTCCTGACAGCAAGTGACAGTGATAAGTGACACGTGGCAAATGACTCGTGGCATCTGGCAGCAGGTGATGGTGGCAAATGACACGTGGCATCTGGAAGCAGGTGACAGTGGCAAATGACTCCTGACAGCAGGTGACAGTGATAAGTGACACGTTGCATCTGGATCTGGCAGCAGATGACGGTGGCGAATGACTCGTGGCAGGTGACGGTGGTAAGTGACATGTTGCTCTGAGCCCTGTGCTGATAATTAATACAGGGCTCTTTACAGAGGGAATGATCGCTTTTTTTCTTTTCCAGCAGGAAAAAGAACAAATCGATCTGCAGTAAAAAGCAGCACACACAGGAAACATAGTTGATTCCCACTGATACTGACTCTTTCTTTACACCTAGGGGTGCGTAGTTTGCCATCTTCGCCCTGGGCACCGAATGACCTTGTCTTGGCACTGCCCCCTCTACATTGTAAAGCGCTGTGTAAACTGTTGGCGCTATATAGATCCTGTAGAATAATAATAATAAAACATTTTTTTCAACATAGGGTTCATACAAAAATCATGAAAAATGGTCACTGGCTGTATAAAGTATTTCTTTACAATATGGGTATGATTGTGAGGGCAATGGACCAAATAAACACACTTGTGTGAAGGATCTATGACCTAGCGAGTAAGTTTTAGTTCTGAAACCTCTAACACTAACATCCTGTTATCCCCTCTCTGAAGTAAGCTCAGTAAAGGAAGCAGGGTGTTAAATTAAAAAGATCTAAAGAATAAACAGAAGAAGCAGAACCATAAAAATAGACTGGCGCACAAAAACTTCAGACAACCAAAGTGGGCATGCCGGCGGAATCCATCATTATTGGAAGATTCAGCAATGAGCTGATATGATGAAGTGACGCCTTTCTCGGCAAGAATACAGCAACAGAATGATGCTGATGTCCCAGAGAAGAGAAGGGAAGAGGCAGCTGACTCTAGATTACCCCAGCAACTAATTGTACAAGGTTTTTTCTGCAGGAAAGGGACATGAACTGGAAACTGTCTGGTTGATAATTACCTTGGACATATAGGTTTGTAATCGGAAGACTTATTTTACCGCAGGCTGATATGCGATAAGGATATAGTCTTCGAATGCACTGTCCAAGTCAGTTTTTTTCTGGATTAAGAAGCTGTTTTTTTTTTTTTTTACTGCCAGCCTAAATCTTCCTATACCAATGCCTCCAATAAGAGGAGCTCCAGAGACACCAGTCAGGCTCAGTAACTGTGCCAAGACTTTGGTGTCATTGGTTTATATCCTCCTGCTTCTGGTTGGAATCCTAGGGAACACTCTTATTATTAGAGTACTGCAGAGCATACGTGGTCGACGTGGAGTCCAGACCTCCCTCAGTCATCACATGTGCAGCCTGGCATCCTGTGACATTTTACAGCTGGCACTTGGCATTCCAGCTGAGTTATATGGCAGCATCTGGAGCCCCTTCCCATGGCCACTTGGAGCGATTGGCTGCTCTGGCTTCTACTACCTGTGGGAAGTGCTCTGTTATGCTGCAATTTTAAATGTGTTGTCCTTAAGCTGTGAGAGACACCGTGCTACTTGCCAGCCGCTAAGCCTCCATCTGCGTCAGTCCTCAAGGCTGCGCCTTCGGATATGCTTACTTTGGGTAACTTCTTTTTTGGCTGGGTTGCCCATGCTGTTTTCAATAGGCTTGGAAACTATTAATGTGAAAGCTGTCAAGGAGGAGACTTTTGAAGTGCAGGTGTGCACTCCATTACGACAGAGGATGGCACTCTTTACTACAAGTGTCTGCATATCCTTCCTAACGTATCTAGGAGTGTTGATGGTGGTGGTTGTAACTTGCTGGAGAATGAGGAGAGCTTTGCAGGGTAATACAAGTCTAGAAGTCACAGGACCCAATGGATCCATTCAGCTATTGGGCCGTTTCTCTGGTGGTCATACAGCAGTGCGCCGGCAAAATGCCAATCTTCTCGGTGAGTACTAGTCAAATTACATTTTTTTTTTTTGGAAAGGGCAAGGAAGGGTAAAAACCCTGTCAGATTATTTCTCTCCATGTGTTCAGTTGGGGAGGTTTCTTTTCACCTGTCCTAAAAACTCAACAGGAAGTGAGAGGAAATCTAAGGAGGGCTTCCATCGTATACAGTAGTCAAGGGAACTAGTATCCATGTTAGAAGATATAGGCAGCCCATAGATTATGCCCCCTCCCTTCTGCTGCTCTGTGCTGCTTCTGGTCCATGAGCCCTTTTTTTCCAGGATCTTTGCTATGCGCGTTGGGACCCTTCGGGGTAAGACCTTGCTATATTAAGATTCTTCTCAACTCAACTAATACTGTCCCTGACAGACGGGGGACCCGTCCCTACATTACCAACCTGCAAATGCACACCAAACCCAGGGGCCAAGGTCTTAAATAGGAGATGGATGCCAGAGTCACGGGGGTGACCAGCATCCAATCTGATCACTGCCCATGTGACTCAGGAAACCATAGAGGAACCATGTTCCCCATGACTTCCTCTCCCTCAGCCTTATATTTTGTACATCATCAACAATCTTCGCATTGCTGCCACCCCCCATCAAATCATTCCCTGCATCTATTACCTTTTGTACCATCACTCCCTCCCTTTAGAATGTAAGCTCTACGAGCGGTGCCCTCCTGTCCCTTCTGTATTGAACTGTACTGTAATTGTGCTGTCCCCCCTCTACATTGTAAAGCGATTCTTTTTATTTTGGAAAGGGCAAGGAAGGGTAAAAACCCTGTCAGATTATTTTTCTCCGTAAATTCGTACCAATTTCCGTAAATTCGTACCAAATTTCCGTAAATTCGTACCAAATTTCCGTAAATTCGTACCAATTTCCGTAAATTCGTACCAAATTTCCGTAAATTCGTACATTCGGGAGGATCCCAAAAAACGAATTGCTATGCTTTTGAATTTTGTACGAAATTTCGGGTCCAAATTCCGTTACAACGGAAACGTGACTGGTGTTTTGTTGACCAATCAGGGAGACTGAATCGGACAAAATAAGAATGTTCGTTAATTACGATTATTCGTTATTGTCCGTTAATTACGATTATTCATTATGATGAAGTTAAAAATCCAGGAAGTCAGCACAGCACAGGGATGGTGGGAGCCCCTCATAATGATAAATTCATCATAACGAATGTTCGTAATTGTTCCGAAAAGTTTTACGAACCTAATGAAAATTCGTATTTCGTACGAATCAAAATTGAATTTCGGACACGAATTACGAAATACGAATTAACGGCTAATATGAAGCGGAACAGAACGAAGCAAAACAAATTTATTGACTAGCGACAAGCTGGTTGTACTAAAGTCAATCGATGGATCGGCTTCAGTACAACCAGCCTGCCCATAGATGGATCAAATCTTGGCCAGTCCTTGCTGGACCAGCTGAGATTTGATCAATTGATGGCTGGCTTTAGTCTCATCTCTTGTTCTGGTGACAGCTCTATTCCAACAACATGGGTCGAGCCACAACACAAACCAAATGCAATAACAAGCCAAAATGTTTCCAATAGACTCGGTTCACATAAACACAATGCACTAGTATTTGCTGGGTGAAAATGTAATATGCTGCATTTAAAAGCACTGCCGTGCATTACAACACCATAGTGTGCTGCAACACACGTTATAGAAAGAAAAAAATATATTATGGCTCCGCCTGTGAAAAAAAAAAATTAAAAAAAAAAACCCACCATCAATGCATCAAGGGAATAATAAAGAATATCAGTGCATGTCAAGTTGAATGTATTAAACGTGTGCCTAAACATGTAAACGCTATGGAAGGGATGTAAATCCAACCTAAAATTTTGGTTTTCCCCTACTTTCTGTTTAAAAATGATCACCGTGGCAAACAGTGGTGGATCTTCCCATTGAGGACACAAACACCAATAAGTTCCTTCCCATCATATCCACGACTAAAAAAAATGAAAAAAAATTGCATTCACGTATACTTTCAGGCTTGTTTAGACTGCTCCTCACTGCAATGTTTTCAGTGGTACAGTCCATACTAATCAGGGCCAGATTAAGAACATCATGGGCCTGGTGCTGAGGATTTTGGTGGGGCCTTTTATAAACAATAAATTAATAAATAAAAATGCAAACAATTTTTTGTTATAACAAATTAAATTAAAGAGAGAGGGAGGATGAGCGAGAGAGGGGATGAAAGAGGTGTTAGGGCCAAGGGAAAGAGGATGAGAGAGAAAGGGGGGATGAGAGAAAAAGAGGATGCACATGAGCATGTGTGGGAATGACATCAACACAGCCCGTACAAGGCAAGTGACAGAAGGCACAGAACCCAGAAGGAAGACCGGGTGAAGATGGAAGCGCCCGGGCCCTGCCGGATTGATCACAGCACAGCACTGGAGGCCTCAGTCTGACAATTTAAGTGTACCCTAATGTGCTAATATGCTGTGCATACTTGTACATTATGGCATAACCTACCTCAGGGCCTCTAAAAAATAGTAACGTTAGAAAAGTTTACTACCGCTTTAATATCATTGGAACCCAGGAGCCTCTCATGGGGCCCTCTACTGACCCGCATAGTTGCCAACATTTCAAAAATATTTTCAGGGACACTTTTTTACAAGTGCTATATTTAGAGTAGCTGACATCCCCTATGTTCATCTATACATCACAATATTAATTACAAAATTAAATAAGTACTAATAATGGGGCAGAACAAATATGAGAACTGAGATTTCCTTTAGTTGAACTAACAAAAGTGTGCCCATTATAGAGCCGGTAACATTGAGGATATTCAGTATAATTTTAAAGAACTGTTTTTGTGGGTAAGAGGCATAGGGGAGGAGAATGGATGGTATAAAAGTGGGAAGTATGTGCAGGTGATGGAGAGGAATGTGGAGGGTCTAACAGTGGGCACTATGTACATGAGAGGAGTGTGGAGGGTATGACAGAAGGCACTATGTACAGGAGAGGAGTGTGAAGAGTATGACAGTGGGCAGTATGCACAGCAGAGGAGTGTGGAGGGTATGACAGTGAGCAGTATGTACAGGAGAGGAGTGTGGAGGGTACAACAGTGGGCACTATGTACAGGAGAGAAGTGTATGACAGCGGGCACTATGTACAGGAGAGGAGTGTGTAGGATATGACAGCGGGCGCTATGTATAGGAGAGAAGTGTGGAGGGTATGACAGTGAGCAGTATGTACAGGAGAGAAGTGTGGAGATTATGACAGTGGACACTATGTATAGGAGAGGAGGATGAAGGAATCTGGGAAGGAAAAATGTAAAGGTTTGTGGAAGGCTGTTTAGGGACTGTGTAGTGGTTAAGCGGGCCATACATGGATTGAAATTGCACCAATAAAGCAGAGACCAGCCATAGTCGATCTATGTATGGGCTACCTGGTTTTACACAAGTCAACTTATTAACCGACTTGAGTACAACCAGCCTGTCAGGTTTTCCCCAAAACAATCCGTGCTGCCAGCTATACTTAGCAACACTGATCATCGTATTCACTGGCAGAACACAATAACACTGCAGGAGTGATTCCCCCATTCACAGGTCAGCAGGTGAGAGGGTGTGTGGGGACAGGCTGGGAGAGATACTAGTCAGTGACTGGGTAGGCACTGGCTAGTATCAGAGCCAGATACACTCAGGTTACATATGCCACGATGGTTAGAGTGAGAACAATAATTCTAGCCTTAGACCGCCTCTGTAACTCTAAACATGTAACCTGTAAAAAAATTAAAGCACAAAAATTTGTGGTACACAAAAAAAATAATGCTAACTTTAGTGTTTTTTTTTTTATGAATGAAACAGTTTCTTTCCAAAAAAAAACGTTTGAAAAATTGCTGCACAAATATCGTGTAACATAAAAAGTTGCAAAGACCACAATTTTATTCCATAGGGTGTCTGCTAAAACAATATATATAATGCTTGAGGCTTCTGAGTAATTTTCTATCAAAAAAATTATGATTTTTACATGTGGGGTCTCTGTGACTCCTGATCGTTGAGCTACAACCCTCAAAGCCAATTTTTTTTTTTTAGAATTTTTTTTTTTTTTTTTTGGGGCAAATGGGCCTATCTTGAGAAAGGGGCCTGGAGCTGCAGCTCCAATAGCCCCTATGTTAATCCGGCCCTGATACTAATGCATTTTGTGTTTTGGGATGTACCGTATATACTCGAGTATAAGCCGAGTTTTTCAGCACATTTTTTGTGCTGAAAATGCCCCCCTCGGCTTATACTCGAGTCAAGCACTTTTCTGCAGCAGAGAATGACATTTTCCAAACCGACTTTGGGGCCCCGTATCTCGGGGCCACTTGGCGCTAGGAACCCCAAATTTGGTGTGCGAACCCAGTGGACCTAGCACTACAACATACCCATTTGGGGTTCCTAGCACCAATTGACCCCGAGATACAGGGCCCCAAAGTCGGTCAACTGTGTCCACCTGCAGCAATGTCATTTCCGGACCCTTTGGGTCCAGAGACCCCAAATTTTGGCTGCAGATAGGGGGCATCTAGGAACCCTCAACTACTAAGTTTAAAGTTTGGGGGGCCTATGACTGCAAATGCACACAGTGAGGCTGCAAATGGGCATTGTTGACCCTCTTTTCCACTTGCAGTAGCTGCGCATTTCTCACCCTAGGCTTATACTCGAGTCAATAAGTTTTTCCCAGTTTTTCATGGTAAAATTAGGTGCCTCGGCTTATATTCGGGACGGCTTATACTCGATTATATACGTTATATGTATGTAATGTATGTTCAAAAACATTTACAGCTACACAGAAAGATACATACGCAGTTCAAAATGATTTTATGCATTTCCCATGTATCTTTTTTGCATTTACTGTATATGCATCTATGCATTATGTCATGTCCTTAACCAAGAGCATTAAGAAACACATGTACATTTTCCCTCAACATGCTGCAATGTAGTGCATTGGTCAGAATAGAACCGTGTGAGCATTTTGAATCTCAGAGCAGCAAATGAGTTTTAAAAAGGTCAGTATCCCTCCCGCAAAGCTATTGTGTTCTCCCGGGGGGGGGGGGGCCGGGGTGGGAGCCGTCCCTGCCCAGAGTAATACTTCATATTCCCATCGCACACATTCCTGGGTGAGCTCTCGAGTTTGGGTACTGTAGCAACAACCAGCTGGATACTGGTTCAAGTCACAGTGAAGATATTTGCCAGCACACCATGGAACGACATAGATAGCGTCCAAACGGGTGATTTATTGCATGATCACAACACAAGGAGAGTGCCACGTTTCGGAGTCACGCAGGACCCCTTCGTCACATGCCTGACGAAGGGGTCCTGTGTTTCCGAAACGTTGTTGTGATCATGCAATAAATCACCCGTTTGGACGCTATTTATGTCGTTACCATGGTGTGCTGGCAAATATCTTCACTGTCCTTGCCCAGAGAACCCACAGTTATTACAGCTAGCATGCATTGAAAGCCAAATGGGCTTCACTATATTCTACAGAGAGCTTTCTGATGAGTGTTTTGCTATCTAGTCACAGGGTGAGTTAGTCCTTGACCAAGCTGTATTGCTTTAACTGCAACAGAAAAAAAATTCAAAACCTGTCTGTGCTGTTTGTCAGGAATCTCTGCATAAGAACATTTTCTAAATAAGGCAGTTCATTTTCTGGCATGTCATATAGTTCATGCCTACATATTATAGCTGTTGAGGCCTGGCTCACACCTATGCATTTTTTTAGGGCGTTTTCAGTTTTGCAGAAACACACTACAGTCCATATAACATGGTTTTTCTATGGATGTAGTTCACATCTGTGCATTTTATGAAAAGGACCAGGGACTTTTTTCTGTTTTTTGGTTCCATAGACTGGATTCACACCTATGCAGTTTTAGTGCTTTTTGCATTTTGCACTACAGAAAGTGTTCCATAGGAAACCATGTTAAATGGACTGTAGTGCAAATCTGCAAAATGCAAAAAGCACTAAAAATGCATAGGTGTGAATCCAGCCTTAAATGGAAAAAAAAAATGTGTATTGAAAAACACAAAATACACCTGGAATATGCAAACTGCAACCTGCATAGGTGGGAACCAGGCCTTAAAGCGGAGGTCCACCAAAATAGTTTTTTTTAACCACTTTCAGACCTGACCAATTTGCAGCCAAAGGACCAGGCCCCTTTTTGCGATTCGGCACTGCGTCGCTTTAACTGACAATTGCGCGGTCGTGCCACGTGGCTCCCAAACAAAATTTACGTCCTTTTTTTCCCACAAATAGAGCTTTCTTTTGGTGGTATTTGATCACCTCTGCGGTTTTTATTTTTTTTTTGCGCTATAAACAAAAAAAGAGCGACAATTTTGAAAAAAACGCATTCTTTTTTACTGTTTGCTATAATAATTATCCCCCAAAAATATATAAAAAATTTTTTTTTTCCTCAGTTTAGGCCGATACGTATTCCTCTACATATTTTGGGTAAAAAAAACGCAATAAGCGTTTATTGATTGGTTTGTGTAGAAGTTATAGCGTTTACAAAATAGGGGATAGTTTTATAGCATTTTTATTAATAATTTTTTTTTTACTAGTAATAGCGGCGATCAGCGATTTTTATTGTGACTGCGACATTATGGCAGACACATCGGACATTTTTGGGACCATTGTCATTTATACAGCAATCAGTGCTATTTAAATGCATTGATTCCTGTGTAAATGACACTGGCAGTGAAGGGGTTAACCACTAGGTGGCAGTGTAGGGGTTACATGTACCTAGAGGCGTGTTTCTAACTGTGGGGGGCGTGGCTGTCAGCTAGTGAATGCTGATCTCTGCTCCAATCACAGGAGCAGAGATCGGCGTCACTAGTTGCTAGGCAGAACGGGGAGATGCTGTCTATTTCCGCATCTCCCCGTTCAGCCTTCCCATGAGACGATCTCGGGTATCCCCGCGGCGATCGAGTCTGCGGGACCCGCGACCGGCCTCATGGGGGTCCCGACCGGCGCCCGTGAGGGGACGTACCTGTAAGCCCTTATGCCTGTCCGTGCCATTCTGTCGACGTACATCGTCATGCGCCGGTCGGGAAGCGGTTAAAAGTCAGCAGCTACGAATGCTGCAGCTGCTAACTTTTAAAATATGGACACTAACCTTTCCAGGGCGCCCGCGATGTCGGCACCCATGGGAAGAGGCGTAGAGGCGTGGGAGTCTATGCCCAGAAGTGGGTGCAAATACCTGTATTATGAATAGTGGAGGTTTCATTTTTGTGTGAACCTCCGCTTTAAGTGACACTAAACTCTGACTTAAAATTCTATAAAAGTATTTATTCTCTACTCAGAAAGTACCTTCTTATACCTACTAACTTTATAACTTGAGAAAGAGGGACACTTCAGGGAGATGGCGACCTGTGGCGCGCGTAGTGCGCCGTGACAAAAAAGGGTGGTCAACCACTTCCTTACCTCCGTTGTTCTGGGGAAGGTGTCCATGGATATCCTCCCAGGAACCTCACCCCTCGTGCACCCCCTCCTTCAGACACAGCTGATCACAGATCGTAGCGTAGTAAAGGGCCAATCACAGCAGCCCTTTACCACGTCATCAGCTGTGTCAAATCACAGCTGATCACAATGTAAACGCGCTGTCACAGCACAGGGAGAGGAGAGCCAATGTCTGACAATCCTGACAGGGGACATGTACAGAGATAATCAGGACACTGATCATCAGTGCAGCCCTATCAGTGCCCTGATTATCAGTGTAGCCCCATCATTGCCCATCAAAGCAGCCCCATGAGTGCGGCCCTTCAGGTCTCATCATTGCTGCCCATAAGTGCTGCATATCAGTGCCCATCAGTGCTGCCTATCAGTGCCTCCCCATCAGTGCTGCCCATTAGTGCCTCCTCATCAGTGCTGCCCATCAGTGCTGACTATCAGTGCCCTTCAGTGCCTCCTCCTCAGTGCCACCTATCAGTGCCCATTAATGCAGCTTACCAGTGCAGCCTATCAGTGCCTATCAGTGAAGGATTAAAATGACTTATTGCAACATTTTATAACAGAAACCGTCTGAAAGCTGGAAATTGGTCTGGGCAGGAAGGGTGCCCAGTAAGCAAGTGGTTAAATAGTGTATTCACAGAACAGAACAACAACTAAGGTAAGTACACATTATCAATCACAGCACCTAAAAAGACAGAAACAAAAATGACATAAAAGAATCTTCATTTTATTTATACAAAAAGTAGACAAATGGGAGTTCCCATACTCACACGGTCATAAAAAACTCATCACGTGTATCTAACATAGTATGGCTCAGGGTGTAGCTAAGACAAACCTCATCCCTAGGCCATACGCCAGACAAATATAAAGATTTATGAATCTTTGTCTGGCATATGACCTAGGGATGAGGTTTGTCTTAGCTACACCCTGAGCCATATTATGTTAGATACACGTGATGAGTTTTTTTTATGACTGTGTGAATATGGGAACTCCCAGTTATCTACTTTTTGTGCAAATAAAATCAGAATTATTTACTGTCAGTTTTTTTGTGTGCCTTTGGGTGTCAGTTTTGTACTGTTCTTTGAATATACTATTTAGAGGTGATTAACACAGCACACAAGAGTCTGACGGTTCCCTGCATTTCCAAGTCCGGTGGTTAAAAAGTGGGTGTGGCTAAATTATGATTATGATTAGAGGACAATCTTCGTCAGCACCAGGGGCATTACTTGGATTGTAAGAAAACTGAGGCACCTTTGGAAGCCCCAGGGAGAGTAGTAATGGGGTGTCAGCACCACATGGTAGAAAACAGTGGGTATGGCCAAACTGTTAACAGTGGGAGGGGCTTAAGGGGCACAGTTAAACAAAACCTGGGCTTCCTTGTATGGTTGGAACAGGAAGGGGCCATCCCCAAACTGTTCCCACAAAGTTGGGAGCATGAAATTGTCCAAAATGTCTTGGTATGCTGATGCCTTAAGAGTTCCCTTCACTGGAACTAAGGGGGCAGGCCCGACCCCTGAAAAACAACCCCACACCATATTCCTCCTCCACCAAATGATTTGGACCAGTGCACAAAGCCCTGACTAAGTCACATGGGCTGTGACGCAACTAGTCGGGAATGAGTTGGGTACATCACTTCCGGTTTTCAGCTGATCCCGGAAGTTCTTGGTTTCTGATGCTGTTGTAATCAATTTTAAATATGACACTATGGGCGTATATGCATTTTATTTTTCATTATGCTGATGGATCAACCCTGACTGGACACATACCTGGTGTTTGAAGTCTTCCTTTTCTAAGGAATTTAACATGCGCATTTGACAATATTATATGATGGTCCACAGGATCCGGTAAGAGGCTCATTTATCTGGTGTCACCTGGTGGTGGTAGCACTGAATATTGGGAACGTGGGGGACACTCATTGAGTAACTGGATTATGCATTGATTGCTCCTCTCTGAAATCTGTTTTTCAACACATTTTTTTTTTACTGATGGGCTTTTTATGGACTGAATTTTTTTTCACAAATTAGTTTGATATCACTTTATGTCTGGTATGAAATAAGTTTGGTGTTATTATAACTACACATAAGATTCTTTAACAAATATTGATTTCTTTACCTGTTTATTGATTTAGCGCTGCTTCTATACATGAGTATATCTTTGCTGTTGGTGTCACAATTTGCTTAAGCGGCTGCTCATTTATAACATATATGCTCCAGCGGTGGTTTTCTATATCATTTTTTTATCTGCATGCTTATCCCTCCTGGGTAAAATGCATAAATCCTCCACCCCTCCCAGAACAAATCCTACTCCATCGCCCAAATCCCCCCTCCCAGAACAAATTCTCCCCAATCCCCCTCCCCCAGCACAAATCCTCCTCCCCATCTAGTCTTCCCTCTCATCACATATCCTCTTCCTTTCTCAGCAAAAATCACCACCAGAACAAATCCCAAAATCCCCAATCCAAGCACAACCCCCCCCCCCCCCCTCCAATTCCTCCTACAAACACAATCCTCTTTTCCTGCCTGCATAAATATTTTTCCCCTCCAATTTCCTCCCCAGCACAAATTCTCCTTCCCCCCAAAACCCCATCCTGGAACAAATCCTCTCTCTTCCAATCCTCGCCCCCCAGCACAAATCCTCTATCCCCCCCAACCCCGAGATTCTTCCTCCCCAGCACAAATCCTCTGCACCCCCAAATCCCCCCTCCCAGTACAACAGCTCAATTCCAGCACTAATCCCCCCCCCTCAAATTTCCATCGAGCACAAATCCTCCTTCCCCCAATTCTGCTCCCAGCAAAACACCCCCCCAAATTTGTCCTCCCTGTCCTTCTAGCATGTATCCTTCCCCAAATCCTCTCCCCTCTTCTAGCACGAATGCACGCCTCACATTTTCTCTTCTAACACAACCCCCCCATCCCCAATCCCAACACAAATTTCCCCTCCAATCCCCCCCCCCCCCTGACACAAATCCTCTCCCCACTTCTAGCACAACTAACACACACCCCCCCCCCCCAAATCCCCCTTTGCAGCACAATTTACCCCACCAGCCTCCCCTTCTAGCACAAGTCTTCTCCACTCCCAAATCACCCCCTTACACTTATACTCCTCCCCAATCACTCCTCGCTGCATTCTTTGTTATCTTCCCTCCTCAGCATTCCTCACAACATCCTTTCTTACCTGACACCCCCCCCCCCCCTCCTTTGTTACCTGCCCCCCTGGTCAGTTGTGTGCCATCAGTGATATTTTTAAAACTTATCGGCTTCAGATCAGCATGGCCCATTGCCAGGGGAAGTACTGCTCCTGGGCTCTTCCTCTTAGTATTGTGCATGATGCACCTCGGAACTGAGGTGGGGCTTAGAGGAAGGTTCCTCTCTGTGTCTCTGCCAGTTAAATACATAGAGTGGGCAATCACGGTGCCAGGAAACCAGGGCACTTTTCAGGAAATGTGGGGCAGGGGCCTTGGGCGAGAGCACACCTCTGTAAGGTGCATTGGTGGAGCCCAGTGCTGTAACTCATTCCTCCAGCCCAGATCCACAGGGCTCCAGGATTTACATGAAATCTCAGGACGATCTCTTGGAATCCGGGATGATCATCATCCTCCTCCATTTTTTTTGCTGCTGTGATCTGACTTCCTATTAGAGGGTGGTTATGCTCATTCTCCCTGGCCCCGGTGTATGTAGAAATGTAGCCACCCTCGCTTGCTCCTGAGATGGAATAAGAACTATGCATTATAGGAATTGTAGCATGCTCATTGGTGTGCACAGCCTATTGCATTAGGGTGTGCATCCCAGAGCATGAAGACACATGTGTGTATATCAGCAGAGCAGTGGATAGTGTCAGTAGAGCAGATATTGGTGTCAGTAGGGCAGTGGATGGTGTCAGAAGTTTTTTATTTTTATTATTTTTTACAATTTTATTTTCTTATTATTTTTTTACAATTTTTTTAGGAGCTCTATTGGGCATCTTTGGTAAAATACCAGGGGTCTAAACAGACCCCTGATGTCTCACTTTTGAGACAGAGAAAGGAACTGAGGACACAGATTCCCCAGTTCATTTCTCTGCAGCCTCAGCTGCACTGGACAGTGAACGAATAGGATGTGCTCTGTGCTGATAGACTTAACCAATAAGAATGAACACAGGAATGAGAGAGGTACAGATCACTCACTGTGTTCATTCAGAAATGGAAGGGGCCAGTAAATGAAAAATGTATTGGGCCTGCTCTCCATCCTGAAACATCTCTCACAGCAGCCGGCGCAGGTGGGGATGAGGGAAGCTGAAAGCTTCCCTGCAGGGGGAACTGCAGGGGGAAGACAGAGGGCACCAGAAAACAGGGGGAATCGGCACCACAGGAGATGATTAGGGTTTTTTCCACCAAGATAGCAAGGATAATTTGCCACAAATTTGTGGCAGTGTTGAATTGTAAGTCTGTTAACTTGATGCACATTTTCACTTGAAGCACAAGTTCTAGTTGCCACTTTTACAATTTGTAGCACATTTGCGTGGCAAGTCTCTAGCAAGAGCAAAGTTGCAGTGGTGAGTCTACAGCAAGAGCTCTGCAAGTCTACAGCATGAAAATTCAGCCACAGTGACCCCCTGTGGTGGGATGACTATTGCACAACATACCTACACAGCTCCCATTACGGCCCCTTTTACAAAATATAGAGCCAAGTATAATTTTGTAGTGTTAAGTAAGTTGTATGGAATTTAGTATTGATGACAAGAAAAGCAATAAAATAGATCCCTCGCAGCCAGCAGCAGTAGACCCCTCCCCTCCCCAGCAACAACAGACCTCCCAATAGACTCTCCAGCAGCCAGCAACAGTACACCCCTCCCTAAACAGTAGATCCCTTCCAGCAACAATTGACCCTCCAGTAACAAAAGATCCCCACCAGCAGCAATAGATCGTCATGCAAAAATATATCCCCTTCAGCAACAATAGACCCCCCAGCAGCCAACACCATTGGCCTCTACATCACACCCCAGCACCCCTTGCCATTGCATACACTCAGTGCTGGAGGTGCCAGAACTGCGTTCCCCCGCGTTCCCGCTGAATAAAAGCCCATAATAAATCAGTGAAACATTATAGGGTTGAAAGCCCCAGGCCCTGCACCTCTAAAACTAGTCTTTTTTTTTTTCACAATTACTATATTTACTGATTCACTTTAATGCCCCGTACACACGAACGGATTTTGCGTTGGAAAAAACGTGGATGTTTTTCCCGACGGAATTCCGCTCAAGCTTGGCTTGCATACACACGGTCACACAAAAGTTCTCGGAACTTTCGACCGTCAAGAACGCAGTGACGTACAACACTACGATGAGCCAAGAAAATTAAGTTCAATGCTTTCCGAGCATGCGTCAAATTGTTTCCGAGCATGCGTAAGAATTTTGCGTGTCGGAATTTGTACAGACGATCAGAATTTCCGATCGGAACTTTTTCCGAAAGACAAATTGAGAACATGCTCTCAATCTTTTGCAGGCTTCTTATGCCCCATACACACGATCAAAAATTCCGCCAGCAAAAGTCAGATGGAGCATACACACGATCACATTTTCCGACCAAAAGCTCTTATCAGACATTGGCTGGAGGAATTTCTGATCGTGTGTACGGGGCATAAGAAGGCACTAGATAACCAGAACAAATTATTTTAGGAAAGCTCAATTTTTTTATGGAAAATTCAACATAAATTGGTATATGTGAATAATGCCGCGTACACACGGTCGGAATTCTCATCGGAAAAAGCTCTGATGGTTTTCCCGACGGAATTTCGCTCAAACTGTCTTGCCTACACACGGTCACACCAAATTCCGACGGTCAATAACACCACGCCTTAAAAAACGTTCGACTGCACTATAAAAGGGAAGTTTAATGCTTCCGAGCATGCGTCGAATTGTTTCCGAGCATGCGTCAGAATTTTGCGTGTCGGAATTGCATACACACGATCGGAAAATCCGATAGAAGGGTTTTCCGTCTGAAAAATTAAGAACAGGTTCTCAATCCAAAGTCCGTCGGAAATTCCGACAGAAAAAGACCGATGGGCATACACACGGTCGGAAAATCCGATGAAAAGCTCCCATCGGACTGTTTCCATCGGAAATTCCGACCGTGTTTACGCGGCATAACCCTTTTGTATCTGGGTGTGAAGAATATATATTGGGGTATTATGCTTATACATTAGTTCTGCATGTGTATATTCACTATTATTTTCTACTTTCAGGTTGGATTGTGGGTGTGCTAGCTGTTTGCTGGCTGCCATTCCAGGCACGACGGCTGATGACTATACTGCGTTCTAAGGATCAATGGACAGAGACTTACTACCGTTCCTATATCACACTGCAACCAATCACCAATTGCTTTTATTATCTCAGTGCTTCTCTCACTCCCCTGCTCTACAACCTGACATCCCGCAACTTCCGCAGATGTTTTTTGCACAGCATTTCTCCATGCATGAGGAGAACTCCACTGGAATCTGGATCATGGGATGCCCAGTCTAGTTATCCGGGAATTAGACTGTCTGTATTGCAGCAGGAAACATGTGATAGGTGATAGAATACCATTAACATACTCGTGGCTTGGTGCCATTCTGCAGTAGATGCAATGGCGACTGGCTTTTATATTTATTTTAGATTGATTCACCTAAGGGTGTAAACCACTTTTATTGTTATTATTATTGTTATAATGAAATCAACTAATATACTGTTGTATCAGATATGTTTGGTCCACTTTGTTGTTTCAAGGGAGACTTATGAAACTGCTTCCTGGCCTAGAGAAAACAGAACAATACAAGTGGAGTGGCCCTTTTTGTACCATTCCATATTCCTGTGCGAAGGGCCCCTTCAGACACCCAGGAGGCTCAGGTGTTCCCTGCAGGCACCTTATTGAAATCTGCAAGGACCTCCATGCACATCCTGAAGTGCACATCCTTGCAGATCCGATGCATGCATTAGAACAGCCTGTAAGATTACGTATCCTGTGATACTGTGTATATTTTATATGCAATTGTGTGAATATTATTTATAGAAATTATAAAAAGCAGCTTTAGTTAGTAAGAAAAATCAAAAGAATTTATTTTCCATACAAAAAAAAAACTATGCTAAGGTGACAAAGTTCACTTAAAGCGTTTGTTAACCTAAAAAAATAAAAAAAATGGATCCTGTCCCTTTAAAGCATGTTATACAGCACAGTGCTTGTGCTGTGTAATTTGGCACCCTGCATAACCTGAAATACCTGGCTGATCCTACCAGTTTCTACCCTCCCCCCTGTAAACTGACCACGTTGTATCATGGCTGCTGAACCCTGACACTGTGGTCAGTTTACGTGATTCCATCATCCGAAATCCTGCTCCGTCCTCCTCTGTCTCCTGTGTCCTCATCCCCCTCCCTGCCTGTCAGCTTGTACCAGATGGGGAAGAGAGAAAGCCGACTGGTCACGTGATCACCATGCGCCACTCTGAAATGAGGTATAATCGGCTTTTGTTTTATAAATCACACACACACAGGGGGACACAGGATTAGGAGACAGAGAGGATAATATGGTAATGTAAGAGTGGCTTAACAAGCACTTTAAGTTAGTAAAGCCTAATGGAAGTTTCACACCAAGTATTATGCGTTGTGGCGCTCTGCTCAGGGTCGGTGCTACCACTAGGCAAACTAGGCAGCCTCCTAGGGAGCACTGCCGCCTAGGGCACAGCCATGGCCACTGGTCTGCCACTGGTCTGCCAATGTTCCCAACCAGGGTTGCCATCAGGAGAAGCGACTGTCAAAGAAAGCATGAAGAAAGAATGCAACGGGCTGGTATGTGCATGTGACCTACTGGTAATCCCAGAACCGATCCCGGCTACAGATCCTGAGCCCCAGCACACAGCCCGACCGGCCAGACCCTGCTCTTCCCCCAGCACTTGGAAGTAACAGTCCGCTCTATGTCTGTCCCGAAGTGCCCGACTGCCATTCACAGCCAGTCCTGTTCTGCAGAAGGAGCACCCTGCTCTCTATTCGCTCCACATCCCCGCTCATCGGATGAGGACACTTCTAGCCATACGTCCACTCCGCTCCTCTGTACACCTTCACTGTTCCACCAGGACCAACACCCCCGACCAGCAGGACCCCCAACACACTCAGCCTATCCATATACTACCCTAGCCGATACGTATAATACCCTAGCCCACCCATATACTACCCTAGCCCATCCATAGACTACCCTAGCCCATCCGTATACTACCCTAGCCCATCTGTACACTACCCTAGCCCATCCGTATACTACCCTAGCCTATCCGTTTACTAGCCTAGCTCATTCAAATACTACCCTAGCCCATCTGTATACTAGCCTAGCCCATCCGTATACTACCCTAGCCCATCCGCACACTAGCCTAGCCCATCCGTATACTACCCTAGAACATCTGTATAATACCCTAGCCCAACCGTATACTAGCCTAGTACATCCGTATACTACCCTAGCCTAGTACATCCGTATAATACCAATCTGTATAATAGCCTAGCCTATCCGTATACTAGCCTGGCCCATCCGTATACTACCCTAGCCCATCTGTATACTACCCCAGACCATGCGTATACTACTCTAGCCCATCTGTATACTACCCTAGCCTGTCTATATACTACCCTAGCCTGTCCTTATACTACCCTACCCCATCCATATACTACCCTAGCCCATTTGTATACTAGTCTAGCTAATCTGTATACTACCCTAGCCCATCCGTCTACTAGCCTAGCCCATCCATATACTACCCTAGCCCATCCGTATACTACCCTAGCCCATCCGTACACTAGCCTAGCCCATTCGTATACTACCCTAGCCCATCCGTATACTAGCTTAGTACATCGGTATACTACCGTAGCCAATCCGTATAATAGCCTAGTCCATCCGTATACTAGCCTGGCCCATCCGTACACTACCCTAGCCGATCTGTATACTACCCCAGACCATCCGTATACTACTCTAGCCCGTCTGTATACTACCCTAGCCCATCTGTATACTACCCTAGCCCGTCTATATGCTAGCCTTTCCTTATACTACCCTACCCCATCCATATACTACCCTAGCCCATTCGTATACTAGTCTAGCTCATCTGTATACTACCCTAGCCCATCCGTATACTAGCCTAGCCCATCCGTATACTACCCTAGCTCATCTGTATACTACCCTAGCCTGTCCATATACTACCCTAGCCTGTATATATAATACCCTTGCCTCTGTATACTACCCTAGCCTGTCTATATATGGCCCTATTCTGTCCGTATACTACCCTAGCCTGTTTATATACTACCCTAACATGTCCATATACTGTCCTAGCCTGTTTATATACTATCGTAGCCTGTCTATATACTACCCTTGCCTGTTTATATACTACCCTAGCCTGTCCATATACTACCTTAGCCTGTCTATATACTACCATAGCCTGTATATATATATATATATATATATATATATATATATATATACACACACACTACCCTAGCCTGTTTATATACTACCCTAGCCTGTCTACATACTACCCTAGCCTGTCCGTATACTACCCTAGCCTGTCTATATATGGCCCTAGCCTGTCCGTATACTACCCGAACCTGTCCATATACTGTCCAAGCCTGTTTATATACTACCCTAGCCTGTTTATATACTACCTTAGCCTGTCTATATGCTACCCTAGCCTGTATATATACTACCCTAGCCTGTTTATATACTACCCTAGCCTGTCTATATACTACCCTAGCCTGTCTATATACTACCCTAGCCTGTCCATATACCTGCGGACCACAGTTGGCGTACCACCACTATTTGTCTTTAGGACGGGTCCAGAGGTGCGGGCCTGCAGACCACAGCTGAAGAAATAGGTGCCGCAAAAATTTCCGTCCCCACCACCTCCACCGTATACATGGGCAGGGCAATGGGGGGTGGAGTAAGGGTCGGTATTGTATGTAGACTTGTATTGCAGAAGAGAAGGATGTGTCTGACCAGTCCTTAAAGGATAATTCACCTTTTAAAAAAATAATAAATGCACATGCAAGTAAAAAAAAAGGGTGTTTACAATTTTTATTTTTAGGAGCTTGGAAAGCATTGCACCAGTGATCAGCAGACTGGTGCTGATTATTGTGGTTTAACTCTAGAGGCTATTGGACTGCCCAGTCATATTTAGAAACAGTGCACACCCATCATAGCAGAAAAGTAGAGTTAAGACTATGAAAATGGACATTGTTAGTACAATGTATACACTATATTACCAAAAGTATTGGGACATCTGCCTTTACACACACATGAACTTTAATGACATCCAAGTCTTAGTCCGTAGGTTTCAATATTGAGTTGGCACATCCTTTACAGCTATAACGGCTTCAACTCTTCTGGGAAGGCTGTCTACAAGGTTGAGGAGTGTGTTTATGGGAATGTTTGACCCAGGGCCGATCCTAGGGTCACAGACACCTAGGTGCAGAAATATTTCTGGCGCCCCCACGTGGGCGTGGTCATCTTACCAACTCCTCCCCTTTACAAATGTTTCTATGACAACGACTTCAACACAGAGATGTTCCCGTAAGAAGTCTTCGTTACCCTGGGATCCTCCCATGATATTTTACCAATAAATAAAATACAGGAAGAGCGTACACTAATGAGACCTGGAGGGGAGTCTCTCTGATGCACACAGAGGGGGCTTCTGTTAGAGAGTCTATTAGAAAGAGCCCCCAGACATAGTACAGGAGATGGTCAGAGACTGTAGACATGATACTAGAGACAGTCAGAGACTGCAATCATAGTACAGGAGACGGTCAGAGACTGTAGACATGATACTAGAGACGGTCAGAGACTGCAATCATAGTACAGGAGATGGTCAGGCTGCACACAATACAAGAGATGGTCAGAGACTGCAGACATGTTACAAGAGATGGTAGTAAATAATGGCCGATCGGCCCTCTCACCTGACCCAGCGATACAGCAACAACGGTTCCTCTGATCAGGAGTCAGCTCACTCTGAATTGCCCGTGGCGACTCCGCTGGGTAGAGCCCAGATCTATATTCCTGCAATGACTCCATTCCTTTCTCCACCAGGGATGGTGCCAGGCTGTGTGGCTTTTTCTCTCTCTGATGGTGTTCTCTCAGCACTGCCCTCTCCCTCTGGAGTCCTGGGTGCCCTTCCCTGAAAGCTTTCCCGGGCTCCTGGCTTTCTCTCTCCCATTCAGCTGAGCATGCTGTTTGGGCTGCAGTTTCCGTGTTACAGTGGGGCTGCCAGTCCTTGGGACCACATGTCCCACAATCCTTTTCTTTGCTCCTTTGTTTTTTCTTCCCTGGCCGTTATGAAGGCGGGGGAAGAAACATAGTGTGCCGCTCATTAGTACAGCATCGCACGAGGAGGTGAGGGAGAGGGGAAATAAGAGCCCGCAGCTGCAGTGGCATCACTAGGGTTGGTGTCACCTGGTGCAGTAAAACATGGTATCACCCCCTCCACCAACTATAGTCGTCCCTCAGTACAGACCCCACTCCATTAGGTATAGACCCCCCCTCCGTCAGTGCAGACCCTTCACTAAGTATAAATACCTCCCTCAGGACAGACCCCCCCCATCAGTATAGACCCCCAGGACAAAACACCCCCCTTTATCAGTATAGACCCCCCCTCAGGACAAACCTTTCCCCCCCTACATTAGTACAAACCCCCCAGAACAAACCACCCCCCCTCCATTAGTACAGACCCCCCAGAACAAACCACCCCCTCCATTAGTACAGACCCCCCAGGACAAACCACCCCCCTCCATTAGTATAGACCCCCCAGGACAACCCCCCCCCCCACATTAGTATAGCCCCCCAGGACAAACCCCCCCATTAGTATAGACCCCCCAGGACAAACCCCCCCTACATTAGTATAAACCCCCCAGGACAAACCAGCCCGCCACCCACATTAGTATAGACCCCCCAGGACAAACCACCCCCCCACATTAGTATAGACCCCCCAGGACGAACCCCCCACATTAGTATAGACCCCCCCAGGATAAACCACCCCCCCCCCCACATTAGTATAGACCCCCCCAGGCCGAACCACCCCCCACATTAGTATAGACCCCCCAGGACAAACCACCCCCCCCCCCCACATTAGTATAGACCCCCCCAGGACGAACCACTCCCCACATTAGTATAGACCCCCTCAGGACAAACCACCCCCCCACATTAGTATAGACCCCCCCAGGACAACCCCCCTACATTAATATAGACCCCCCAGGACAAACCCCACCTACATTAGTATAAACCCCCAGGACAAACCAGCCCGCCACCCACATTAGTATAGACCCCAGGACAAACCACCCCCCCACATTAGTATAGACCCCCCCAGGACAAACCACCCCCCCCCACATTAGTATAGACCCCCCCCCAGGACGAACCCCCCACATTAGTATAGACCCCCCAGGACAAACCACCCCCCCCCCCACATTAGTATAGACCCCCCCGGCCGAACCACCCCCCACATTAGTATAGACCCCCAGGACAAACCACCCCCCCACATTAGTATAGACCCCCCAGGACGAACCAGCCCCCATACATTAGTATAGACCCCCCAGGACAACCCCCCCCTACATTAATATAGACCCCCCAGGACAAACCACCCCTACATTAATATAGACCCCCCAGGACAAACCACCCCCCACATTGGTATAGACCCCCCAGGACAAACCACCCCCCCACATTAGTATAGACCCCCCAGGACAAACCCCCCCACATTAGTATAGACCCCCCCAGGACAAACCCCCCACATTAGTAGACCCCCTAGGACAAACCCCCCCCATTAGTATAGACCCCCCCAGGACAAACCACCCCCCCCCCCCACATTAGTATAGACCCCCCAGGACAAACCACCCCCCCCCCACATTAGTATAGACCCCCCAGGACAACCCCCCCCACATTAGTATAGACCCCCAAGACAACCCCCCCCCCCCACATTAGTATAGACCCCCCAGGACAAACCCCCCCCACATTAGTATAGACCCCCCAGGACAAACCACCCCCCCCCCCACATTGGTATAGACCCCCCCAGGACAAACCACCCCTCCACATTAGTATAGACCCCCCAGGACAAACCCCCCCAGGACAAACCCCCCCCCCCACATTAGTATAGACCCCCCCAGGACAAACCCCCCCACATTAGTAGACCCCCAGGACAACCCCCCCCCCCACATTAGTATAGACCCCCCAGGACAAACCACCCCCCCCCCCCCACATTGGTATAGACCCCCCCCCAGGACAAACCACCCCCCCCCCCACATTAGTATAGACCCCCCAGGACAAACCCCCCCACATTAGTATAGACCCCCCAGGACAAACCTCCCCACATTAGTAGACCCCCTAGGACAAACCCCCCCACATTAGTATAGACCCCCCAGGACAAACCCCCCCCCCCACATGAGTATAGACCCCCCCCAGGACAACCCCCCCCACACACATTAGTATAGACCCCCCTAGACAAACCACCCCCCCCACATTAGTATAGACCCCCCCAGGACAAACCACCCCCCCCCACATTGGTATAGACCCCCCCCCTAGACAAACCACCCCCCAAACCACCCGGGCGGCAGCTGGAGAGGACAGTGTGCAGCCGCGCCGCCCGGGTGGAGAACAGAGCGTGTGTGATGCTTGTGCTGGTGGGCAGAAGGCGGAAGTTAAACACAGGACTCCTCCTGTGTTTAACTTCCGCCTCCTGCCCACCAGCTCCAGCATCACATACGCTCTGTTGTAAACAAGTCGGGCTCGGCCACGGAGCGCCGAACCCCCCCCCCCCGTGGCGGCACTGCGTGGCCGCGGCTGTGACAGGCGGAGAGAGCCGCGCAGCCTACGGACAAGGAGAGGAGGAGGGAGCGGAGCACTCTGGCGCTCCAGCGCCCCCACCTCTGTGGCGCCTGGGTGCACTGCACCCCGTGCACCCCGGGACGGACCGGCCCTGGTTTGACCATTCTTCCAGAAGAGCATTTGTGAGGTCAGGCACTGATGTTGGACACGAAGGCCTGGCTCGCAGTCTGCGCTCTAATTCATCCCAAAGGTGTTCTATCCGGTTGAGGTCTGCAAGCCAGTCAAGTTCCTCCACCCCAAACTCGCTCATCCATGTCTTTATGGACCTTGCTTTGTGCACTGGTGTGCAGTCATGTTGGAACAGAAAGGGGCTATCCCCAAACTGTTCCCACAAAGTTGGAAGCATGAAATGGTCCAAAATGTCTTGGTATGCTGATGTCTTAATGTCGCGTACAGAAGATAGGACATTACGACAACAAAACCGTGGATTTTTTTTTAGACGGATGTTGGCTCAAACATGTCTTGCATACACACGGTCACACAAATGTCGTCGGAAATTGCAAACGTCAAGAATGCGGTGACGTACAACACATACGACGAGCCGAGAAAAATTAAGTTACTAGCCAGTGCTGCTCTTCTGCTTGATTCCGAGCATGCATGGACTTTTGTGCGTCAGAATTGTGTGCACACGGTCGGGATTTACGACAACAAGTTTTGTTGTTGGAAAATTTGAGAACCAGATCTCAAACAGAGTTCACTGGAACTAAGGGGCCAAGTCCAACCCCTGGAAAAAAATAAACCTACACCACCACCTCTTGGACCAGAAGAGGTACCCAAAAGTTAGGTAAACAATTTTAAAAAAAGCTCACAGTTGCAAGCTTGTTTTAAACCTTTGATTGCTATGGTGACATGTAGGACACATCCTTGGTAGTCAAAGGATTAGGGCTCATTCAGAAGGGCGATTAAGCCTGTGCTTTATGCAGAGCCGCTGGCAGATGCATGTGCATCCACTTCAGAGCTGCTTGCAGGCTGTGCATATGGATCTGTGCACCACCTCCTGCCCGCATGTCAAAGTTTGACATGCGTTTGTGTCTGTGCAGCTACTTTTTGTGCATCCACTTCTATGGGCTGCCTGCATGCAGCTTTGACAGCGCAGGGACGAGGGGTGGGCAGGAGGGGCAGTTTCCCTGGGTGCAGTGAAGCAAAGGGGTACAAAAGTGGATGACCATGCATCGGCCATTCTACAGCATGTATTAATAGTGGGGGAGAGGAGGCGCCATTCTGGATCCTGGCCCTGGGGGATGGACAACCCTGTATCGGTACTGGGCTCTGAAGTGGATGCACATGCACCTACCAGCAGCTCTGCACGGATGGGCATTATCACCCATCTGTATGAGTGCTTAAAGTTTAACAGTGACACATTCAGATATATATGAATTTAAAACTAATGTTATTTTCAAACCTAACCCCATATATCTAAATACAGTGGAACCTTGGATTACAAGCATAATCCGTTTCAGGAGAATGCTTGTAATCCAAAGCACTCGCATATCAAAGCAAGTTTCCCCATAGAAGTCAGTGGAAATTAAGATAATTCATTCCGCATTGACTTCTATTGCATGCAATACCGCATGTGGCCAGAGGTGAGGGTGCCGTAGAGCCTCGCAAATACTCAGGGACAGCTTGGCTGAACTCGGACAGCTTGGCTGGACTCGGAAAGCCGCGGAAAGGCTTGGAAACACTTGGGAAAGGAGTATTTGCAAGTGTTTCAGAGTATTTCCGAGTGCTTCCGAGTATTTCGGAACCGTTCCGAGTGTCACCGCCGCCCCCGCACCTCTGGCCAAATGCGGTACTGCACACCCCATTAGCTTGAATTCTGCTCATTTTCGCGAGAGAACACTCACAAGCCGGGTCACAATAAAAAAAAAAAAAAGTTGCTCGTCTTTCAAAACGCTCGTTAACCGCGTTACTCGTTAACCAAGGTTCCACTGTACAAAAATTAAATACATACATATATTAAAGCTGTATTATTCCCCACAAAGATCTGCTGCATTTGCTTTCAATTACATGTCTTTTTCCTATCCCACCCAGTACCCGGACAGTAAAAGCAGAAGCAGCACAAAACGTTTCTTTGTTACTCTCTCCTCTCCTCCTATTAGCACGTGCACACACCTGATTGGTTCCTTGTGCTGCTTCTTCCTTCCTTCATCCTCTGTATAGGAACTGCAAGAGACTGATGCCAAGTCAAATTCAGGTACTTACACTGCTTGCATTAAAAAAAATGCATTTAATCACGTATAAACTGTTACGAAGGTGAAGTCTGATGACCCCCAAACTAAGTGTGGAAAATAGTTAGGTCAAACTGAACTCAGTGCCACCTTTATTGCGCTAAAATTTACAAAGTCAGAAACAAAAATGGTCAGACCAAAATATAATGTCTCCGAGGGCAACTGACTAGCTTGAAGGTGCATTGACACAAACCAGTATCATAAACAGTACTTAGCGCAGCATCTTCAAAGCCTCCAAAGACTTCTAATTAAGCCCTGCTGTAAAAAAGTCATAAAACCTCTACCAAAGTCCACAACAGGCTCTAATGCATCCTGTTCATAAATGGTTGTCCTGTCGTTTTTTTTACCACACAAGAGATGCGGTATGAATTCACAGCTTTCAGATTTGGCACTGCATCTAAAATACAACCCGCCCATGCGAACCGATTGCGGAGGGTATGTTAAGTTAACAACACCCCGCAATCGGTTTGTAAAACACAGAGCGATGTACAGAATTGGATCTATGGATTCTGGTGCGGACCAAAATAAGATCCAGCACCAGTTTGGTGCGAACGCGGTGCGATTTGAGCCATGCAAATCCATGGCTAAAATCGCACCCCAGAGACACTGCATGTAACTGGCACGGGAATGTGCTTCAATTTCTGTGCAAATTACATGCGGTGTCCTACACCACATCAGTGTGAACCCAGGCTAAAAACTTACTTTTATACAACTCAACCCCAAGCTCTAATCATATTCTAGTACTGTGAGGGAGTTACAGTGGAACCTTGGATTACGAGCATAATCCGTTCCAGGAGAATGCTTGTAATCCAAAGCACTCGCATATCAAAGCGAGTTTCCCCATAGAAGTCAATGGAAACGAAGATAATTAGTTCCGCATTGACTTCTATTACATGCAATACCGCATGTGGCCAGAGCTGGGGGTGGGGCGCTGGAGAACCTCAGAAATACTCGGGGACAGCTCGGCTGAACTCGGAAAGGCTCGGAAGCACTTGGGAACGGAGTATTTCTGAGTGTTTCTGAGTATTTCCGAGTGATTCCGAGTATTTCCAAACAGCTGAGAACCGTCCTGAGTGTCCCCAGCACCCCCGCACCTCTGGCCAAATGCGGTACTGCACAGCCCATTAGCTTGAATTCTGCTTGTTTAACCGAGTCAGAATTAGAAAAAAAATGTTGCTCGTCTTTCAAAAAATGTAACCGCGTTACTCGTAAACCAAGGTTCCACTGTACATACATAAGACGTAATTACACTGATGTATGAGAAAATGCCAATTGGTTAGACACCAAGAACACCTATGCAACAATGACCAGTAGGTGAATGAGATGCATTAACCACATGCCGACCGGGCCATAGCCGAAAGATGGCTACAGCGCGGACGGCTTATTCTGGGTGGACGTCCGTGGGACGTCCTCCCAGAATCTTGCTCCCGTGCCCCCCTTGGGGCGCGCACTAGGGAACATCCGTGACCGCCTGATAGCTGCCGTTTACCGCGTGATCACTCTGTCAAATGATGGAGCATCACTTGTAAACAAACCGGCGTCACGTCATGACGCCGGTTCCTCCCTCCCCTCTCTGTACCGATCGGTACAGTGCGTGGGGAGAGGGGGAGAGATTGCAGCAGCGCTGTGGGCTGGATGTGTAGTGCCCACAGCGCTGCTCTGTGCAACACTGTGCAATACTCTGCAACACTGTGCAACACTGTGCAATACTCTGCCAATACTCTGCAACACTGTGCAATACTCTGCAACACTGTGCCAATACTCTGCAACACTGTGCAATACTCTGCAATACTCTGCAACACTGCAATACACTGCAATACTCTGCCAATACTCGCCAATACTCGCCAATACTCGCCAATACTCTGCAATAAATTTTAACAGAAACAAAGAATTGTTTATTTAATTTTTTACCGAATTTTCAGTCTTTTTTGATTTATAGCGTAAAAAATAAAAAACCCATCAGTGATTAAATACCACCAAAAGAAAGCTATATTTGTGTGAAAAAAAAGGAGAAACAATTCATATGGGTACAGTGTTGCATGACTGAGTAATTTTCATTCAAACTGTGAGAGCACCGACAGCTGAAAATTGGTCTGGTTAGGAAGGGGGTTTAAGTGCCCAGTGGTCAAGTGGTTAAACATCCTAAGTGGAATGTGTATAAGAGCCATATCGTCTATCATATTGTAATTTCATTCTGTTCAACAATATGCTGATTGTCATCTAGGAACATAGATAAAGTTAGAATAAATTGCACTGAGTGTCTGCTGGAGAATCCTAACACTTTAAAGCCTTTATCTTAATTCTGTAACCAGGGACCTGAAAAGATGGCTGCAAATGGCAGTTGCAACTCTCCGCTCTAATTCATCCCAAAGGTGTTCTATCGGGTTGAGGTCAGGTCATCAGCTCTTGCTTAGCTTTACAGCAGAGCCATAACTTGTATTGTTTACTTGTCCATGGTAAAAAAAAAAATCTTCTTACGCTACAGCCTAACCTGTACACTAAACTTTCTTTGACTTACGCTATATTACCAAAAGTATTGGGACGCCTACCTTTACACGCGCATGAACTTTAATGGCATCCTGGTATTAGTCCGTAGGGTTCAATATTGAGTTGGCCTACCCTTTGCCGATATAACGGCTTCAACTCTTCTGGGAAGGCTGTCCACAAGGTTTAGGAGTGTGTCTATGAGAATGTTTGGCCATTCTTCCAGAAGTGCATATGTGAGGTCAGGAACCAATGTTGGACGAGAAGGCCTGGCTCACAGTCTCCGCTCTAATTCATCCCAAAGGTGTTCTATTGGGTTGAGGTCAGGGCTCTGTGCAGGCCAGTCAAGTTCCTTCACCCCAAACTCACTCATCTATGTCTTTATGAACCTTGCTTTGTGCACTGGTGTGCAGTCATGTTGGAACAGGAAGGGGCCATCCTCAAACTGTTCCCACAACAGGGATGAATTTGAGCGGAGACTGCAAACCAGGTCTTCTTGTCCACATCAGTGCCTGACCTCACAAATGCGCTTCTGGAAGAATGGTAAAACATTCCCATAGACACACTCCTAAACCTTGCGGACAGCCTTCCCAGAAGGGTTGAAGCTGTTAAAGCTGGAAAGGGTGGACCAACTCAATATTGAACCCTACGGACTAATACTAGGATGCCATTAAAGTTCATGTGTGTGTAAAGGCAGGTGTCCCAATACTTTTGGTAATATAGTCTAAGAAGCAATGCTAAGGGTCAATCATAAGAGGAAATAACTTCAATACATCAGACTGAACTTATTCTGTAGTTGATTGCATGGAACCAAGGGGAACCTTACTAAGTACTTTTCACCTATAATCCTGTTTTTTTGCTGTTACTTTTTGTCTATTTTGTAATATCTTTTCTGTAAATATTCTTGCACCATTTTTATTTTCTGGTCATTAAAACAATATTTTAAAATTGTTACGCTGAATCTTCAAATGCTCTAACTCCAAATAAAGGAATTTATTGCCTCCTTGAAGAAAGCTACTACATTGTAAACTCTGTTACTGTCACGGTCAGGGGAAAGGCACCGAGGTCAGTAGCTAAAGCAGTAAAGAGGTTCCCACCAACCAGCTGGATAAGTTCCGCAGCAGGTAACCCTGGTGGATGACCCAGGCTTACCCAACGTGCAAAGTCTAAGCACTAACCAGTGTTTACCAACTCTCCTCATGGTGGAGATGGGTTTTGCTGTGTGTTTGTACCAGGATTGCCCCACCAGCAAGTCCAGTAGCAGTTAAAGCAGATAGTAATCAAGCAGAGGTGTAGTAAGTAAACAAGCCAAGGGTCAGTAATAAGTGGTCTCAGGTTGGGATCAAGCAAAAGCGTAGTCGAGGAACAAGCCAAAGATTGGTAAAAGTATTACTGCAACAGGAGTGACATGAGTGAGATATTAGCTAGAGAGAGCACAAATAATCTGGTTGGAAGTGCAAAGGCATGGCTAAAACAGGAAGTTTAAGGGAGAAACAAAGGGTTCAACGTTCAAGAGAAGTGCTTTGCCATCCCAAGGCTATGGGGCTGTGCATTTCAGTAGATGATTTTGGCTTTAACTATACTTTAACAAGCCCTCACTGGCCTCTCTAGCTACAGGTACTGTGGACTAATAATGAATTATTAAAATGCACAAAAGAAAGTGCTTTCACTTTTATTTTCTCTTAGTAGCTATTCTGCTTCACCCTCTCCCCACCCTGTATCAAATTCTTACCTATGTAGCACCCTCTAGCTAGATGCTAGTGTACATAGTTGTTAGTGTAAGAAAATTTGTCCGGGCTGAGAGCCAAGCCTGGGTTGAATCTGGGTCAGGGCTGAGTGACTCGGGAAGGCTGGATGACTCAGCAAGAAGCACCTCTGGTAACTCCCCCTGCTCTCTGAAACTTTGGAGAAGCTTCTAGAAGTTGAGGGTGGAGTCTAGAAGGGGCTGCTTGGAGTATTGATGAGGGCCCCCACCAATCCCCAGCAAAGAGGGCTGGTAGGGGGCAGGTACCTCATAAATACTCATGGGTCAGGCCAGCAGGGGCATTCGGGTGGAAGATGGAGATGGAGTGCTGAGGAGGCTGTCGTGGCACTTGAAGGTGCCCCCTATTAAGGTGCCGGATGGACCCTCTATGACAGGAATCCTTGCCTGGATTCACGAGAGCAAGTATGAGAAGAGTGGAAGAGAGTCTACATGTCCAGCAATCGATGAGGAGTGTGGAGAAGTAGCCAGGAGGGGTAGTGAAATGGGCAGCTGCAGCCAGGCGGGTTGGCAGTGCCTGAAGAGGTGGTGCTAGGATCAGTAGCCACAGGGATGTATTCTGGACACTGAACTTTTTCTACACACCTAAAGGAGCCTCAGGTTCCTGCCTGTAAAGAGCCATTGCTAAAAGTCTGACAGTGATTTGTGTCAGATTAACCATCAGTGTGCCAGCTGAAGTTCTGCAAGCAAGTTAGTGCTGGAGGAAGAAAAAAAGAGTGTATGTAGACTGTACATAGGAGAAGTTGTCCCTGAAGTTGTTTGAAGCAAAGTGGGCATCCCATAATTTTCCCAATCCCTATCCAAGTTTTATCCCATTAACCACTTGCCGCCCGCCATATAGCAAAATGACGGCAGCAAAGTGGTTTCAATATCCTGACTGGACGTCATATGACATTGCCAGGATATCAAGCCATTGCACGCCCCCGGCTGCGGCCCCATCTTGGCAATCGTTGTTGCGGTGTGTCAGTCTGATACACCGCAACACCGATCTAGGCAAAGAGTCTCTGACGGAGACTCTTTACCACATGATCAGCCCTGTCCAATCACGGCTGATCACAGTGTAAACAGGAAGAGCCATTGATTGGTTTTTCCCCACTCGCGTCTGTCAGACGCGAGTAGAGGAGACCCGACCGGCTGCTCCTCTGACAGGGCGGTCTGTGCTGATTGATTATCAGAACAGCCCCCTCGAGGATGCTCACACTGGACCACCAGGGACACCACTAGGACCACCAGGGATGTCACCACCAGGTATGCCACCCTAGACCACCAGGGATGCCAATTAGTGCCCCCAATGGATACCAATCGGTGCTCACAATGGATGCCAATCAGTGCCCACAATGGGCATCACTGATTGGCAGGCATTATTGTTTGGCACTGATTGGCATCCATCCGTACCATCAAATAGTGTACATCAGTGCCACCTATCAGTGCTCATCCATGCCCATCCGTGCCACCTATCAGTGCCCATCTGTGCCGCGTATCAGTGCCCATCTGTGCCACCTATCTGTGCCCATCCATGACGCCTATCAGTGCCCATCTGTGCCGCGTATCAGTGCCCATCCGTGCCACCTATCAGTGCCCATCTGTGCCGCGTATCAGTGCCCATCCGTGCCACCTATCAGTGCCCATCTGTGCCGCGTATCAGTGCCCATCTGTGCCGCGTATCAGTGCCCATCCGTGCCGCCTATCAGTGCCCATCCGTGACGCCTATCAGTGCCCATTTGTGCCGCGTATCAGTGCCCATCCGTGCCACCTATCAGTGCCCATCTGTGCTGCTTATCAGTGCCCATCTGTCCCGCGTATCAGTGCCCATCCGTGCCGCCTATCAGTGCCCATGCTTGACGCCTATCAGGCTGCTTTCACACTGGGGCGGTGCGGGGCGGCGACGGTAAAGCAGCGCTATATTTAGCGCTGCTTTACCATCGTTTTACCCGCGGTATGCGGCCGCTAGCGGGGTGGTTTTAACCCCCGCTAGCGGCCGCAAAAGGGTTAAAAACCTCCACAAAGCGCCGCTGCAGCGGCGGTTTGCGGGCGGTTTCCCCGCGGTTTCCCATTGATTTCAATGGGAAGGAGCGGTATAGGAGCGGTAAATACACCGCTCCTTCACCGCTCCAAAGATGCTGCTAGCAGGACTTTTGTTGCGGTCCTGCTAGCGCACCGCTCCAGTGTGAAAGCCCTCCGGCTTTCACACTGGAGTGAATGGGGCCGGTTTTTTCAGGCGGTGTACAGGCGCTATTTTTAGCGCTGTACCGCCTGAAAACCGCCCCAGTGTGAAAGCAGCCTCAGTGCCCATCCGTGCCGCCTTTCAGTGCCCATCCGTGCCACCTATTGTAATAGAGCATATGAGCAACTGTCTCCATTTTGTAATCTACCCTCCATTTCACAAGCTTGTTTTTAAAGAATGTACGTGCCCCTTATCTTACACTTCTTTCTCATTAGAGTTTTAGACCTTTTGTTTGAGCCAAGTTTTAATTAAGAAATTTCACTGTATGACTCATTGTTTTTAGGCCGACTCTAGGTAGTTAGTCTATGCAGATAGGCTAATTTTGTAAATTCCTTTCTGCTGCTTAAAATGAATGATGAAATAATCTTTCTGTAGAAGCCTGGTTAACCCTTAGAAACGTAGGAGCAAGTTTACCCCTCCCCTCTATGTTGTAACATACATATAAAAACATCATTCTTAATAAAGAGTTCAGACTCACTTTGCATATGAAAGCTGCCTGTTGTGTGTGTCATTGGGGTCTCAAGAATTCTGATGGGGTCGCTGTGGATTACCAAGGGAGGGTGGTCGGCTGTCCAGTAATCAATGCTATCACCTATGTGTACCCATCAGTGCTGCATATCAGTGCCGCATATCAGTGCCCCATCAGTGCCGCATATCAGTGCCCCATCAGTGCCGCATATTAGTGCCACCTCATCAGTGCCGCCTTATCAGTGCCTGTCAGTGCAGCCCCATCAGTGCCCATCAGTGAAGGAGAAAACCTACTTATTTACAAAGTTTTGTAACAAAGAATAAAAAAAAAATCTAAATTTTCGGTCTTTTTTTTATTTCTTTAGCAGAAAATAAAAATCCCAGAGGTGATCAAATACCACAAAAAGAAAGCTCTATTTGTGGGAACAAAATGATAAAAATGTTGTTTGGGTACAGTGCTGTATGACCGCACAAGTGTCATTCAAAGTGCGACAGCGCTGAAAATTGGTCTGGGCAGGAAGGTGTATAAGTGCCCAGTATTGAAGTGGTTAATAAAATAGAACAAAAAAAACAAAGTACTGGACTTTTTTTCTCATTCTGGGAGACTGCTGGAAATTCAGTGTACCTGGCTGTGCAGGGAGGGGGATCCCATTGCACTTGCAGCTCCTACGTGGGGTGCGCTACACCTAAAACAGGTCGAGAGACACACCAGGTCCCATGTTTTCATTCTTCTACTCTGTAGTGTGGAAGGGTCCAGTTAGTAGTGCCCATGTCGCTTATTTGTGATATTGCTTGATGGGAGAGCCCATCACAGGGCTCTACAACAATCAGTGATGTCCCAGCAGGTACGGACACAAAACTGTTCACCACTATGGGGCAAAGGGCACTCTGGACATCAGGTGACAGTGGATTCAGGTAAGTGTTTAAGGGTGAGGGTTTAAAAAAAAAACAGATAATATATATTTATGTGTGGCATTTAGGCAATGCAATAAGCGTTATTGTTTTCCAAGGCATCAAATGAACATAGGCAGTATTTCGAACATTTAAAACAACTTGGGCAACTTGAACTTACACAATACGCTGAGATCTCTGCTCATTCAGAAGATAATCTACAGGAAATGTACCCAGCAGAGCAGCCAGGTGTGAAATCTAATGCCAAAATGAAATCAGAGCTGCTGGGCTGTCACTTTAGTTTAAAAGCTTCATGAATGACCAGAGTGCACCTTAACCACTTAAAGCGGAGTTCCAACAAAAAATTTTTTTTTTAATGCATTTCTTAGGATCATTACCTTGACTAATGCCACTCACTTATTTTGTTAATTTTGCCGCTAGATTGAAGATTATACATTACTTAATACCTTATATTCTGCTGTCTTAGCTGTTCCCATATTACTTGTGTGCATGTGAAGCCCACAAGCAGAATCTACCGGAATACGGTGTGGCTGAGCAACCAGCATGCACCGCGTATTCTCGCGCATGCACCATATGTACGGCGCAGCGCCGTATACTTCTGATGTTGCCATCACAAGGGCAACATCAGAAGTTGTCGAAAGTGCCCACCCCCGTTGTGATGGCAATGAAGCCCTCGGCGCTGCCCAGTGACTCCTGGGAAATAATGACAGACATCTCCCAGGAGCACTAGCTAGCACGGGCGCCGAGGGAAATGACTTCAGGCGCCTTGGAGAGGAAGAGGCAGATTATGAGGGAACCCCCTAGCAACAGATCTGAAAAAAAAATTTTTCCCCAAAGGTTGTTATTTAGATTTAAGACCCCTTTCACACCGAGGGCGTTTTGCAGGCGTTATAGCATTAGAAATAGCGCAAGCAATCCGCCCTCAAACTGCTGCTCCATTGTCTGGGGGGCGTGGTGTGAAAGGGGTCCAATGCTGCTGAATAATGTAAAAAAAAATTATGACTGGAATTCCGCTTTAAGGACCGGACCTATTTTTTTCACTTGGTGTTAACAAGTTAAAATCAGTATTTTTTGCTAGAAAATTACTTAGAACCCCCAAACATTATATATATATATTTTTTTAGACACCCTAGAGAATAAAATGCCGGTCGTTGCTATACTTTGTCACACCATATTTGCTCAGCGGTCTTACAAACGCAATTTTTGGGGAAAAAATACACTTTTTAAATAAAAAAAAGAAAACAGTAAAGTTTGCCCAATTTTTTTTGATACTGTGAAAGATAATGTTATTCCGAGTAAATTGATACCCAACATGTCATGCTTCAAAATTGTGCCCGCTCGTGGAATGGCGACAAACTTTGACTTAAAAATCTCCATAGGCGATGTTTAAAAATTTTTTTTAGTTTTGAGTAACGGAGGAGGTCATTTGCTAGAATTATTGCTCATGCTCTAATGATCGCAAGGATACCTCACATGTGTGGTTTGAACACTGTTTACATATGCAGGCGCAACTTACGTATGCGTTTGCTTCTGCGCGCAAGCACGGCAGGACACTGCCCCTTTAAAAAAAAAATTTGGATCACTTTTATTCCTATTACATGGAATGTAAACATCCCTTGTAATAGGACAAAAAGCATGACAGGACCTCTGTAATGTGAGATCTGGGGTCAAAAAAAAGCAAAATTATATCAAATAAAAAAAAATCCTTTTTTTTTTTTTTCAATAAAAAAAATTTCCCCTTTTAGACCATTGGGCGGAAGTGACATTTGAAGTCGCTTCCGTCATCCAAGTCAAGTGGGGGGGCCATGCCTCTGAGGGGACAGCATCGGGTCTTCTCCGCCGCTACCGACGGCTCCGGTAAAAGACGGAGATGACCGTGATGCAACGGGAGGGGGGTGGGCACCTCTCCCGCCGCAGAGACCACTTTGTCTGAAAGCAAACCGCCTGCAATTTTTAAAAATACCAGGGTTATGGCAGCTATCTGCTGCCATAACAACGGTGTTCAACGTCAAATTACCGACATATAACGAGGGCGGGCAGTTCGGAAGTGTTTAACTACTTGCCGCCCGCCCACTGTCAAATGATGGCTGGGTGGTGCAGCTCTCATTCTGGGTGGACATCATATGACGGCTTCCCAGAACGGCCACTCTCGCGTGCCAATTGTGGCAGCGCTGATCTTGGCTGCGCCGTGTTGCTAGGAGCGCTGATTACTGGCATCTCCATGTTTATATGTGATCGGCTGTGTCCAATCACAGCTGGTCACATAGGACATCTAGGTATGTAATCAGGGCACTGATCATCAGTGCCCTGATTACAATAAAGCCCCCACAGTGCCAGCAATAAGTGCCCACCAGTGCCAGCAATGAGTGCCCACAAGTTCCAGCTATCAGTGGCCATTAGCGATGCCAGTCAGTACTGGCTATCAGTGCTGCCCATCAATGCCCATCACTGCTGCCCATCAATGCCCATCAGTGCCCATCAGTACTGCCCATCATTGCTGCCTATCTTTGCCCACCAGTGCCACTCATCAGTGCCACCCAGTGCCACCTATCAGTGCTCATCAGTGCCTCATATCAGTGCCACCTATCAGTGCCCATAAGTGCGGCATATTCGTGCCTTCTCATCGGTGCCCATCAGTGCAGCCTATCATTGCCCATCAGTGACGCCTCATCAGCGCCCATCAGTGGAGGAGAAAAATTACTTATTTACAAAATTTACTGACAAAAAATAAGAAAAACTTTTTTTTTTTTTGGTCTTTCTTTTTAGGAAAAAATAAAAAACCCAGAAGTGATTAAATACCACCAAAAGAAACCTCCATTTGTGTGAAGAAAAATATAAAAATGTCACATGGTTACAGTGTAGTATGACCGCGCAATTGTCATTCAACGTGCGACAGCGCTGAAAGCTGAAAAATGGCCTTGGCCGGAACCGTGTGTAAGTGGCCAGTATTGAAGTGGTTAAAAATGAGCTAATGTATATACAATAAGGTATAGCAGTCAGCCTGGTAATTGTACATATATATGTGTGTTAAACTATTTAAATAAGGGTTTAATTGTTACATTTATAGACAAATAAAAAGCGATGCAGCATTTACTCTATATTTTACCATCTGTGAATTCTTTATGTTATTCTCTAATAAACACAGTCAAGCGTGATCAATGTGTAAATGTGCACAGCCATAGCACAGCTTATATATTAACGTGTTCAGGGTAGAAGTGTGGTGAATGTCGGGCTGTCAAAGCAGCTGCCAGCACCACAAGTGACAATTGCAAATAATGTGGATTTGAAATAAAGGTGCATCGCTAATGAGTACCGTAAATGGAAATAAAACCAAACGAGGATGCTTATTAACATCATATAAATAAACATTATAGGTGAACCATCAAATAAAAAGTGCAAAAATTATTAATTTCACACATATATAACAGGAAAAGGTGAAAATCCACTGTAAAGAAATGAATAGCAGTACAATGAAACTACACACGATCGTAAATTCGGCCAGCAAAAGACCGATGAGAGCTTTTGGTCGGAAAATGCGACCGTGTGTATGCTCCATCGGACTTTTGCTGGCCAAATTCCCGCCAGCAAAAGAATGAGAGCAGGTTCCCAATTTTTCGGTCGGAAAAAGTTTTGATCGGAAATTCAGATCGTCTGTAGTAATTCCTACACGCAAAATTCCTACGCATGCTCGGAAACAATTTGACGCATGCTCGGAAGCATTGAACTTCATTTTCTCGGCTCGGCGTAGTGTTGTACGTCACTGTGTTCTCGACGGTTGAAAGTTCAGCAAACTTTTGTGTGACCGTGTGTATGCAAGCCAAACTTGAGTGGAATTCCGTCAGAAAAAAACATCCAAGATTTTTCCGATGGAAATTCCGCTCATGTGTATGAGGCATAAAAGTCCAATCTGTGACGAAAAATGTTGATAGATGAATAAATAAATCTATATAAATCTTGCTGGACTAGAATTAAATTTCCAAACACACGTTTATAGTGCATGAAAAGTGATATAGGAAGTTACCACCGATAACACTGATGCCGCGTACACACGATTGAAAATTCGGCTAGCAAAAGACCGATGAGAGCTTTTGGTCGAAAATTCCGACCGTATGTATGCTCCTTCGGACTTTTGCTGGCCGAACTCCAGCCAGCAAAAAATGGAGAGCATGTTCTCAATTTTTTGGTCTGAAAAAGTTCCTACGCATGCTCGGAAACAATTTGACGCATGCTCGGAAACATTGAACTTAATTTTCTCGGCTCGTCGTAGTGTTGTACGTCACCGCGTTCTTGACGGTCGAAAGTTCAGCAAACTTTTGTGTGACCGTGTATGCGCAAGCCAAGCTTGAGGGAATTCCGTCGGAAAAACCATCCAAGATTTTTCTGACGGAAAACCCACTTGTGTGTACGCGGCATAAGGCTTACCGGAATGTGTGGACTCAATAAGGCATATGCCCCATGAGTCATTCAGACTTTGCGGTGATTGTACACCAATGATTGGAAGACTTCAACCAGTATAGACGTTGGAACACAAAGGTGTATTATGAACACACTCTCCTCCAAGGGACCCAGGTCAAAAGGAAAGAGGCTCCAGAGGTATAAACCATGGTATGGATTCACACATAAATGATCAAAGGAAATAAAAATGCACATAGCTTGAATCTTGAAGGGAAGCTTGAAGGGAAATTTAATGTAAAAATTAATGGTTACACTCACATTTGGGTAGAACAACAAGCGCTTGAAAATACAGAATAGTAACGCAATGGGGACAGTAGGCACAACCTATAGTAACGTGTTGCTTTCTTGATTAAATACTAATTAAATAGATTTGTATATGAGATTTTTGTGACTTTGATTAGAAGTATAAACATTTTCTGATAAGCTAATAAATTACTTTCCTGACAGACTCCATGGCAGCCTACGTGTGGGTTAACCCCGCCTCCTCTCCAATGCTATAGGACCCCATTCCCATAAATGAACACTCACCACTCCATACTGTGTTCCTTTTTTGTCCTCCTCCTATGGACCTTCACATGCTGTTCGCGTCCGGTCGGATCTCGGATTTTGATCTTAAGCATACCTATGCGGTGCAAGCTCTGTGCTCAGCCATGGGCGGGCGAGTAGCTTTCTGAGGCTGGATGTGTCCCCAGAACAGGGTGGAGTGCCTCTGTATGCTCATCAGATGAATCAGACGGCTGGACGGTCGGACGGATGGACGGGTGAGGGTCATCAACGGCTGGCAAGGTCTGCATCCCGTCATGTTTATTTGCTCCATGGCAGTTATGTCTTTGTTTGTGATTTATAAACAATCCCTGGCGTCCAGTGTTTGTCCCCCCTGAATGGCGGCTGGAGCGCTTCTGCGTTCCAGCTCGCCGTATTGTTCCGGGTCTCGGCCGCTTCGGCGGTCTGCGCATGCGCACCGGCCTCTGGTGAGATCGAGGCTTGGTTCACGCATGCGCGTTCCGACGGTCGCGCATGCGCAGTACGGCTATTCTCCACGGCGCAGACGCGAGGTGGAGGGGCGGTGACGTCACAGACGGGGAATTCAAAAATCAGGCTGCTGCTTCAGTTTCACTGGGTTCTCCAGTGTATTGGAAGCAGCAAGCCTGTTCCCCAGCCCCGGTATCTTTCACTACAAGGTCAGTGCATCTCTTTGCTTTGGTATTCTTAGAGTTTATGTATATATATATATATATATATATATATATATATATATATATTTGAAAAATATAAAAAAATAAATAAATAAATAAATAAATAAATAATATACTTTGGCATATGTGTATGTATATAGATATATATTGTAAAAAAAAAAAAAAAAAAAAACGCGTTTTCCTTGCTAGTGTTACCGGCACGTTGTTTAGGTCGCATTTTTTTCTTGCAGACTGCAGCGTTTATATTGTGACTCTCTTCGTCCAGAGATTATGGACAAATCACCGCCTTTAAGTGGCCAGCCCTTACGCACTAGGTATGTGCTGGTAAGGGAGGGGTTGAGGGACAACTGCATTTTATTGCATTCTGATGCCAATGTCTTTCCCCTCCCCTTGTATGTTTGTGCTTTAGCCCTTCCAGGTTGGATTCACAAGACAGGGACCTTGCCAGGCCACAACAAAAGCAGTCATCCAGATCCAGGCGGGATTCTCCGCATGGGTCTCACCACCAGAGGAGAAGTTCTCATTCCTCCTCCAGACACCGCTCCCACCGCCATGATGATCGCTCTGATCGCAGAGCATGCTGGGGATGCAAGACTCGAATTCCAGAAGGCAAATCATTATGTGACAGATGTTTTGCCAAGGCGGTCGGGGAAAAAGACACGGAAAACCAGCGCATGGAATCCCTGGTAAAGCGTGTTGTGCAGCAGTCGCTTAAAGACCTGGAGGTTCCTCACACGTTAAGCCAATCCACGGCTGCGTCTGGTCCCCAGACTGACGAACCCCGTGATGATCCGGGTACGTCTCAGACCTACGGGGCTTCGGGTGAATCCTCTGGAGAGGAATTCCCAGGCGATGAGGAGATTGGGGGTTTTGACTTCGCCATGGTCTCGCCACTAATTAAAGCAATTAAGGAGGCCCTCAAGTGGGAAGAAGCATCCACCCCCCCAGCGAAGCAGAAGAAATTTTTCAAGCAGCTGGGTAAAGAGCGGCCAAACTTCCCTCTACTTACAGAACTGAAGGACGTTATAGAGGAAGAATGGAGCAAGGTGGATAGGAAATCTTCCATGACCAACAAAACGTCAAGGCTATACCCCTTCAAATTGGAAGAGGTGAAGCATCTAGAGAATGTTCCACTTGTGGATGCAGCGCTGATGCACCTGGCTAAGCACGTTACTCTCCCGATGGAAGACTCTGTGTCCTTTAAGGATGGTCTGGAGAGGAAGATCGACCAAGACCTCAAGAGGATCTATGGTCTTGCTGGGATGGCCTGTAAACCTGCCTTAGCCCTAGCGGCTATGTCCAAGGCCATGGAGGCCTGGACTGAAAATGTAGATTCCTTCCTGAGTGGTGTGTCGGTGGAATTGGCCAGGAGTTCAGCGGCGGCAGAACTGAAGCTTGCAGCGGTCTTCCTGGGGGAGGCATCCATTGACCTGATCCGTCTGCTAGCACGCATTATGCTGTCCTCAGTCACGGCTAAGCGTGCATTGTGGCTACGTCCCTGGCTCGCCGATCCCGTCTCCAAACAAGCCTGGTGCAAAATCCCCTTTGAGGGATCTACGTTATTCGGTAACAAGTTGGATGATGCCATAACGCGTGCGACAGGCGGTAAGTCAGGCTTCCTTCCCCAGGACAGAAGACTGCTCGGGCGGAAAAAGCCCCAGTTTAAAAGGCGCAGTCCAGAGCGCTCAAGAGATGCACGCTCCTACAAGCCTGGAAGGGACTTCAGGAGGAATTGGAGCAGAGGGCAGAGTTCCTTTCGCAAGTCCGTCAAGAACCAGTCGTCTGGTGGACGTGAGCCACCCAAGTCATTCTGAGATTACGCCTGCTCAGGCGGGTCGGGTGGGGGCCCGTCTATCCCTCTTCCGACACGTCTGGGTGGCCTCGATCTCGGACTACTGGGTCGTCAAGACGGTGTCGTCGGGTCACAGGTGGACCTTCTCCAGCGTGCCTCCTTCCAGGTTCATGTCCACCCTACTTCCTCGTTCGGAAGAACAGAGACAAGTTCTACTGTCATACGTGGAGCTGTTAAAGGCTCAGGGCGCAGTAGTCCGGGTACCAGAGGAAGAACAGTTTCAAGGAATCTATTCCCCCCTCTTCTTGGTGCAAAAGAAAAGTGGATCTTGGCGCCCGGTGATAGATCTAACATATCTAAATCGGTTTATACAGTACGGGAAATTCAGGATGGAAACCCTCTTAACTATACAGCAAGCCATCCAGCCAGGGGATTGGATGGTGTCGATCGACTTAAAGGACGCTTACTTTCACGTCCCCATAGAGGAAGGCTTCCAACGATTCCTAAGATTTCATGTCGGTCAAGACCATCTTCAGTTTACTTGCCTCCCCTTCGGGTTGACGACCTCCCCGCGGGTCTTTTCAAAAGTGCTCCTGGCAGTAGTGGCCCTGATCAGGTTAAAAGGGATAAGGCTATACCATTACCTGGACGATCTTCTGGTTGTGTCGCAAGACAAAGAACAGTTGTTGGTTCATCGCGAGCAGGTGATGTCCACGCTGTCCAACTTCGGGTGGCTTCTGAACATGGCGAAAAGTCATCTAGTGCCAACACAGCGTCTAATTTACCTGGGTGCCCAGTTCGACACTCTGCAGAGTACGATCTCGCTTCCGGTGGAAAAAATCCCAACCATACGAGAGAGGGTCTCTCGGGCTCTGCACACCCAGCATCTGAAGGCCTCGCAGTGCCTCAAGATCATTGGGACGATGGTCTCTACGACCCCTATGGTCAAGTGGGCCCTGTGGAGACTACGCCCGTTCCAGTCAGGGTTTCTGAGACAGTGGAAGACGGGAAACAAAAACCAAGACATAAGGATAACTTCAACAATGAGGAACAGCCTCTTCTGGTGGCTCCAACGCAGGAATCTGCTGACGTGTCACTCGATCACTCCGATCTCTTGGGTGACGGTCACGACCGATGCCAGTGGGACTGGCTGGGGGGCTCTCTGCGGATCGAACCTGGCACAGGGCAAATGGGATACAGGTCTCCCGGTTCCGGGGTCGAATGTCTTGGAACTCCGAGCAGCTTGGTGCGCTCTCCAGCACTTCTCCCATCTCTTGAAGGGGAAATCAGTGTTGTTGCGGATGGACAACACCACAGCAGTCTCCTACGTGAAGAGGCAAGGTGGTACTCGGAGCTCTACTCTCCTCCGGGAAGTGGAACCCATTCTATCATGGGCGCAGAAGAACCTGGTGAATATCTCTGCAGTCTTCGTCCCAGGGGTTCAGAACACGCAGGCAGACTTCCTGTCACGCACTCTGTTGGACAACAACGAGTGGTCCCTTCACGTTCAGTCATTCGAGTGGATCCTGTCACTGGGAGTCAATCCCGAGGTAGACCTATTCGCCTCTCCCTGCAATTTCAAAATAGAGAAGTTCTACACGCGGAATCGCTGCAGCCAGGCCTTAGGGATAGATGCCCTAACGGACCAATGGAAATTCAAGAGGGCGTATGCCTTCCCTCCACTTCCAGTAATGCTCAGGTTCCTTCAGAGGCTCCAAACAGAAGCAGTGGAAGTAGTGACGGTAGCTCCTTACTGGCCCAACAGGCCTTGGTTTCCTCTCTTAGTCCAGCTCAGTGTGCGGAAGCCGATGCCTCTCCCTCTCAGGCCGGACCTTCTTTCTCAGGGTGCGGTACTGCACCCCTGTCCGGCAGTACTGAAACTGATGGTCTGGTTCTTGAGAGGAAGAGGCTAGAGTCAATCGGATGTGCTTCAAGTGTAATCTCTACCCTATTGAGCTCCAGGAGACCAAGTACGAACAAGGTATATGGCAGAATCTGGTCCAAGTTTGTAAACTTTTGCTCATCCACGGATAGATCCTTTGAACATCCAGGAGTCCAGGACATTCTCGGGTTCTTACAAACTGGTCTTGACCTTCCTTTGTCCATCGGCTCCCTCAGGGTGCAAGTTTCGGCTTCATCAGCTTTCTCCGGTACCACCTGGGCTGTCCATCCTTTGATGGCTTAAGCCCCAAAGGAAGTCTAGATTCCCCAAATGGGATCTTCCCCTTGTCCTTGATTCTATCTCAGGACTAAGTACGAAGGGGCCATCCCCGCTTTCCATCAAAGACTTTTCGGAAAAAGTCGCCTTCCTAGTGGCGGTCACTTCGGCCAAGAGAGTCTCGGAAATTGGGTCCCTGGGCTTCAAAGAACCCTTCCTGACTTTTTTTCCGGACCGAGTGGTTCTCATTCCTATGTTGGGGTCCAATCCGAAGGTAACTTCGGTGTTCCATCAGAACCAAGAGATCGTTCTACCTACCTTCAAGTCACCAGGATCTGATGAGGTTCATCCTTTAGATGTTGGGGAAGCTCTGAAAGAATACCTTCTTGTCACTTCCGCCTTCAGGCGTTCGGATCATCTCTTTATACTGCACTCAGGCAGCAACAAGGGGAACAAAGCATCAACCAGGACGCTGGCATCCTGGATCGTGAGAACCATACAACAGGCTTATAGGGCTAAGGGCTTGGCTCCTCCTGAGGCGGTGACGGCACACTCTACCAGAGGAATGGCTACTTCGTGGGCGGCGGCCCGGCATGTAGCTCCTGATACCATCTGCAAGGCAGCTTCTTGGGCCTCTATTAATACGTTCATGTCGCATTATTGCGTTGAACCTGCTTCCTTATCATCTGTAAACTTTGGTTTGAAAATTCTATCGGCTGATAGATCAAATTAAATATTTTCTGTTTAAAGCATACCCACCCGTGTGGTCGGCTAGTTATTTCCCACACGTAGGCTGCCATGGAGTCTGTCAGGAAAAAGGAAAATTTATTATCAAATACTTACCGTAATTTTCCTTTCCTGATGGACTCCATGGCAGACGGAGTTCCCACCCATGAGTCATATGAGTAGGCTAGTTACGGAACACAGTATGGAGTGGTGAGTGTTCATTTATGGGAATGGGGTCCTATAGCATTGGAGAGGAGGCGGGGTTAACCCACACGTAGGCTGCCATGGAGTCCATCAGGAAAGGAAAATTACGGTAAGTATTTGATAATAAATTTTCCTTTATATCTTCTTCTCTGACCCGAAATTTGAAAATTCTGCTTTGGATAGTCTAAGCCCCTGTACACACAGTCAATGATTCCGATCACCAAATCCGTCGGATAATTTCCGCCGGATTTTGTCCGAAACTGGTGTTGCACACACACGGTCGGACAATGTTGTTGGAAAATCTGATCATTCTGAACGAGGTGACGTACAAAACGTACGACGGGACTACGTACAGGGCAGGAGCCAATAGCTTTCGTCTCCAAATCACTTTGTGCGTTGGAATTCTCTACACACTATAGGAAAAAGTCTGATCAGATTTTGTTGTCGGAAAATTTTAGATCCTGCACTCAAATTTTTTCCGTCGGAAATTCCGACGAAAAAAGTCCGCTAGAGCCCACACATGATCAGATTTTCCGACAACATAATCCGATCAGACTTTTTCCATCGGAATATCCGACCGCGTGTATGATATGGGGCATAATACTTTAAGGGAGCATAAGCAAAAAAAAATTAAAGTGGAACTTTAGTCAGAAAATGAAAGTGTTACTAAACCCACAACAGTAAAATCTGCATAGAAACCAGCTTCCAGGTGTTTTTGTCAAAGCTTAATTGAACAAGCCAAAGTTAGTAGCTGATTGGCTATCATGCACAGTTGTACCAGACTTTGCACACTCTGTTTTTAGTAAATCAACCCCATAGTGATTAGGGTGTGCCCAGGCATGCCTGGCACACCCCCTGCACACGCCTATGGGTGTACTCACTTTTGTGAGATATTGTATATACTGCTAATGAGAAAAGGTATTTAACATTTGGATGGGGCCCCTGGCAACCTTCCTCTGTAGAACCTGCCAGTACTGTTACATTACTGTCACTTATCTTGCTACAAATTGTAACTAAATCAAGAACAAGTAGCAGGGAGATTGCAGCTTAGCCAGTATACCACAATGGACCAGTAAGGACATACAACGTCAGGAAGCAGTAGTGTAGGGAATCAGTTTTCAAGGTACATTTACATTTCTGTTCACTATCATACAGCAGGTCTTGACTTGATGTGTGGCTCCCGGGACACCTAGTCACTCTTTACCATTGCCTGGAGCATAGATGAGCTCCCTTCCATCCAGCACTCACAGTGGTGGGCACAGGACTCCATTCCCATACAGCCTGAGCGGTGCGCACACACATCCTTGGTTCATGGTAACTCACCATAATGCACATTACTGCGTTGCAAGGCCAGTGATTTTGATTGGTACCCCAAAGCACTAATACAATGCACATACATTACAGTGTGCCACACCACACAGCAATGCATGGAAGTGTTTTTGACACATTTTGGGTGCATTGGCAGCCCATTCATCTAAATGAGATTCTGTATGCAACACACATTAATATACAATATAACACTTGTTACGTGTGTTAAGGCAGTGCAAGAAGGTAAATGGCCCTAAACCTTAGTAATATAGAATATCCTCATGGCTATTTGTATTCCTATCAGTGATGACGAACATTTTTGAGCCCGAGTGCCCAAGCTGCATCACAAAACCAACGTATTTATTTTAAAGCGCCAACACTGAATTAAACCTGCCAGCGGCTCTGTACAGAGGATGGGACTGATCACCCCTCTGAATGAGTCCTAAGGGATTTCTGCCCAAAAAAAACTTTTCCTTCTTTTTAAAGGAGTGCGTTACGCTCAGAATGCAGGGTGAAGGAGTGTGTTACGCTCAGAATGTAGGTATCAGGAGTGCGTTATGCTGAGAGTGCAGGTATAAGGAATGCGTTTTGCTCACACTGCAGGGATCAGGAGTGCATTACACTCAGACTGCAGGGATCAGGAGTGCGTCATGCTTAGAATGCAGGGTTCAGGAGTGCGTTGTGCTCAGAATGCAAGGTTCATGGGGGTGATGTGAAGGGCGGTAGAGGATACTACTATGGGGGTGGCCCTGCCCATAGCAGTGTCCTCTGCCCCAGGGATGTGGCTGGTGAGACACTGGCTAATATCAGAGCCAGATACACACAGGTTACATCCGCTGTGATCCTTAGAGCGAGAGCAATAATTCTAGCACTAGACCTCTAGTTTGCTGCACAAATACTGTGTGCCATAAAAAAGACCATCATTTTATTCTCTAGGGTCTGCTAAAAAAAGAGTAACGTTCTAGCAAAATTTTTTTAGATTTTTACATGTAGGAGAGAAGTGTCAGAATTGGCCTGGGTGGCAAGGGGGTAATTAGCATAAGTAAGTAATATGCAAATAATTATTAGGTATTGTTTTTAAGGTAATTTACTATATTTTCAATAACTGTACTCAAGCAGGTGGCTTAATGGACAAATTACTAATTATAACTTCCAACCAGTAATTTCACAGTAAATAGATAAATAATAAATTATATGTTATAATATATAGCATAATAATATATGATTTACCTTGATTAAAGCAATACTTGTAGCTAAGAGGGCTGGACTGGGAGGGAGCATTTGTCATTTAGAAACATGCCCCTTTCTATGACACTGCAGTGAGAGGTGTGCCTCCACTGCAGAATATTTATTGGACAGCTTGGGCCAATGGTACTTTATCATTGGTCCACGACTCCAAGCTTTCCATTGAGCTCAGTGCCTCTGACAAGAAGTGAGGACAGGCACTGTTAGCTCATCCTCTCAGTCTTCTGCAAACAGAGTGTGCTTGTATTTAAACTGGCCACTCTTTATGTAGCTTCTGACAGGCTGGGCAAGGACCCCCGTATCTCTGGAACCATAGAACGAAGGAGCCCCAAATGTTGACCATTGGTGGGGTAGGACTTCAGATACCTTAACACACAGATTTGTGGCCCCAGGTTGCTAAGCTACGACCTTCAAAGCTCGATCACGTTTTTTTTTTTTCTTATGTTCATGGCAGGCCCCTGAATGCATGTCCTTGCTCTGCCCCCTTCACATCACTATGCCCACACGCACACAGTAGTGTCCTCTGCCCCCCCCCCCTTCCCCTATAACAGTGATGCCTGGCTTCCCTCCCATAGCAGTGTACACAGTCCTCCACATGGTCATGCTTCAGCGCCCGAGCCCCTGTACTGGCAGACGCTCTCCTATTGGCACTCAAAGTCTAGGAAAGGAGGAGTCACTCTTCAGTGCATGCAGGGAGGGATTTACACACATCGCCTGCCCCACTGCTTGATCGCACTGGTGGGAGGAAGGGAGCCGGATCCTCCATGCCGGAACTGCCAGATCAAGTAACTGCCTGGATGGAGGATTTCTGCCCTCTATACTGGTGGTGCTGGCGCCATAATTCTGCTTTAAGCTGCTCATTGAATCTGGCGTCTTAGCTTGCGTGCCCACAGAGAGGGTTTGGCATGCCAGCTGTGGCATACATGCCATAGGTTTGCCATCACTGTTTTATATGATTACATAATAGTTAATGCTCCTGCACGCAATTAATACCTTAAAGTGGTTGTAAACCCTTACAAACCACTTTGACCTACAGGTAAGCCTAGATTAAGGCTTACCTGTAGGTCCAATAAATATCTCCTAAACCTACATGGTTTAGGAGATATTTAGAAAAAAACAGGCACTGCTGTGTACGGCACATGCGCCGTAGACAGCGGCGCGCAGGCGCACTGCGCATGCCAAGATCACGGCGATATGCCGCCTTCGTACGCATGCGCGGGAGTGACGTCATTGCCGCTCCAGCGCTGTCATTCGCGGAAGTCCCGGAAGTCACTCCTGGAATGATGGCGACAGAGAAGGTCGTGGATGAGGTCCGCTTCGGGGGCTTCGTTCTCAGGTAAGTCATTCATAATGAGTTAGTATGCTATGCATACTAGCTCATTATGCCTTTGCCTTGTAGGTTCCGTTTTTTTTTTTTTTTTTTTGAGGAAGGTTTACTTCCTCTTTAATACAAATTTCTTTAAACTTTTTGCTGACAGTGATTTTTTTTTTTCATTTTAGGCCTAAAATTACTTGAAACCCCCAAAACATTACATTTTCTGAAAGCAGCGAACCTGCAGAATAAAAATATGGTAGGCCTGGTGGTGAAGGGGCATTGTAGGGTGGTGGTAGATTGTGAGAGCATAAGGGATCATGACAGGGACTTTGGTAAGTGGTGGTGAACCTGATTATAGATGTGAGAATGGGGGTGCATGCTGTGGCAGTGAGCAGTGGCAAGAGCTTGCAGGCAAGAAGATTATGTGGTGGTTACTGGCATGGTGGTAGATGGTGAGAGTGGTGAAAGTCTGTCCAGAGAGAGCGAGCATTTGACAGTCATGTGTGTCTCAGCTTTTCCCTCTCTAACAGCCCCTCCTCTCCTCTTCCACATGAGCGCACAAGCCGACATTCCCAATTCAACTTTCAGCTGCTGTGTCCAAATCCAGGGGAGTAAGACGTGATAATTAAATTATTAAGGATTTATGGCCACCTATGTTCTACAGGTGGTAAATACTGTAAAAAGACGTCTTTGATTAGGCATAGGCAGAAAGCTCTGACCTCAGTTTTGAACACAAGCTCAATCTGAGATCCCTGGATACATCCACTTGATAGGTCCGGCACTTTAAAATCCTCTTCTCTCACTGGGGGGCAGTATATGCACTAAACACTCACAAGACACCAACAGCCAAGAGATAGTAAAGTAATATAGTGTAGTATTTATTTTAAGCCTCATGGTACAAAGTGCAAAGTCAGTCAAGCATCCATAAATAAAAAACGTCATCCGCGTGTAAAACACTATAAATCAAACACTGCCAAGTGCCGGACCTATTGAGTGGATGTATCCAGGGATTTCAGATTGAGCTTCATTCTTTTGTAGCATGTCCATGTGATGAGTAGGGATGAGCGAACGGTTCGGCCTGAGCATAAGTTCGGCCCGAACTTTGGTTGTTCGGATGTTCTGCGAACAATATGCGGTGTTCGGGGCAAATTCGAAAGCCGCTGGAACGCTGTTAAAGTCTATGGGACATTAACATGAAAAATCAAAAGTGTTCATTTTATAAACTTATATGCAAGTTATTATCATAAAAAGTGTTTGGGGAACTGGATCCTGCCCCAGGGGACATGTATCAATGAAATATTTTTTTATTTTTTTTAAACGGACATTTTTTGGGGAGCAGTGTTTTTTTTTAATGCTTAAAGTGAAACAATAAAAATGAAATATTCCTTTAAATATTGTGCCTGGGGGGGGGGGGGGGGGGGTGTCTATAGTATGCCTGTAAAGTGGCACATTTTTCCCGTGTTTAGAACAGTCCCTGCGCAAAATGAAATTTCTAAAGGAAAAAAAGTCATTTAAAAGTACTCGCAGCTATAATGAATTGTCTATGGGAGAAATCAAAAGTGCTAATTTTAAAGGCTTATATGCATGGCATTGTCATAAAAAGTGTTTGTGGACCTGGGTCCTGCCCCAGGGGACATGTATCAATGCAAAAAAGTTGTTTAAAAGTACTCGTGGCTATAATGAATTGTCGGGTCCTGGCAATACAGATAAAAGTAATTGAAAAAAAATGGCATGGAACCCCCACCCCAGTCCATTACCAAGTACTTTGGGTCCCATTCCATTGCGCGGAGTGGCCCAAGAAGACACGCCAACGCCGTGGAAGAAGATGCCGGACGAGAAGACCAGAGCAAGAAGAAGCGGATCGGAGGAAGAAGAAGATGGAAGAAGAAGATGGAAGAAGATGGTAGAAGATGGAAGAAGATGAAGAAACCGAAGGATGAAGAAAGGAAGAAGGAAGACCAGAAGAAAGAAGATTTTAATAAAGGAATTGTCAAAGACCGTCTCCTGTCATTTTTAACATTTTTGTCACTTTTTTGGTGAAATGGTAGGGGTACTTTTGTACTCCCTTACCATTTCACACAGGGGGGGCCGGGATCTGGGGGTCCCCTTGTTAAAGGGGGCTTCCAGATTCCGATAAGCCCCCTGCCCGCAGACCCCCACAACCAATGGCCAGGGTTGTGGGGACGAGGCCCTTGTCCCCATCAACATGAGGACATGGTGCTTTGAGGGGTCACAGACCCCCAAAGCACCCTCCCAATGTTGAGGGCATGTGGCCTGGTATGGTTCAGGAGGGAGGGGGGCTGCTCTCGTCCCCCCCTCTTTTCCTGCGGCCTGCCAGGTTGCGTGCTCGGATAAGGGTCTGGTATGGATTTTGAGGGGGACCCCACGCCATTTTTTTTTTGGCCGGGGTTCCCCTTAAAATCCATCCCAGACCTGAAGGGTCTGGTATGGATATTTAGGGGGACCCCTACGTCATTTTTTTTTATTTGAAGCGGGGTTCCTCTTAATATCCATAGCAGAAGGGCCTGATAATTGAATTTGGGGGAAACCCCACGTTTTGTTTTTTTTTCATCAATTACTTTTTTTTTATCAATGACTTTCAATGAATGACTGTTCTCTGTGTTACGGGAGCCGGCAATTCATTAGCCGCGAGTGATTTTAAATAGCTTTTTTTCCTGCAAAAATGGCGCTTTGTGCAGGAACAGTTCTAAGCACGGGAAACATGCGCCCCTTCACAGGCATACTATAGACACCCCCCAGGTACGAAATTTACAAAACGCTGCTAAAAGCATGTTTTTTTCTTGGCATTGGGACTAGATTTGCAGCTCGTTTTTTCAGACGCCCTGTGTGCATGAGGCCTTAATGTATAAACTTTATTTCGTTTTCTTCCAGGCCAGACCCCACAATTATATTAAACAAAACTTTTTAATTTTATTTAGTTAACAGATTGGACATATTTCAAAATCAAGCAACTGTTATTTAAAAAAAAAAAATTAGGATGGGAAAGTAAGACAGTTGCTGAAGCTGACCATATACTTAGTCCCAACCTCAATGGTTGTGGTGGACTCTCTCGGTACTGATAATCAACAACATGATTGATATATAAAAAGATTATTTATTACATATAAAAATAACATACAGAATACATTTAAAAGCAAAATTGAAAACAAATCAATAAACAAATACTCAGGGTCCCCCCAAGAGATATCTGTTGATGAAGTGTATCTCAAGGATTGGCTTTTCCTCTACTAGTTTTGCGGTGCATTCGCCACTTCTTCAGGAGATATAATCTATAAGACAAATACTTAAATAAAGCACAAATCAAATAAACTACACTTAGAAATGTTATACAATTATACTTCAGCAGAAAATATAAAGAGAGAGAAAAAATAAGTTGCTTACCGATGGGCCGATGGCCATGTGTGGAACCAAGCGGCTCAACAAAGGCTCCCCCCGCGGCGGACAAGGGGGATGTGTGCGAGAAAGGTTCTAAGTAGAAAGGAATAATAGTAGTAAAACGGCATCTCATGCATAATCACTCCACAACTATTGGGGAAAAGAAGGGAAGGAAGGGAGAAATGGAGGGAAGGGGGGAGGGAAGGAGTAGAGTAAGGGAAAGAGCAATGAAGAAAAGGGGGGAAGGGGGAAAAGGGGGGAAGGGGGGAAAGGGGGGAAAGGGAGAGGAGAAAGGGGAAGGGGAGGAAGCGAGGGAAGAAAGGGAGGGGGGGGGGAGTGTGGGGAAATTCAAGGGGAAATTGGGATGGAGGGAAAGGGAACATTACAGTCAGACTAGGGGGGAAAGGGGAGGGGGCGGGAAAGGACAGGAAAAGAGAAGGTGAAAACAAATGAAATTAAAGGGGGGCAACCAACAAGTGGGAGGGAGAAAGGGGTAACAGGAGGGGGAAGGGGAAGAAGGGGGATGTAAGAGAAGAGAGGGAGGCAGGGGTTGAAGATAAGGAAGGGGAAAGTAGGGGATGAAGAAAGCGGGTTATGGGAGGGAGAGAAAAAAAAAGGGGAGGAAAACAAGGAAAAAGGGGGAAAAGAAAAAAGGGAGAAAAGAGAAAAAGGAGAGGGAAAGAAAAGAGACAGGAAGGGCGGGGGAACGGGGGGACGGGAAGAAGGGGGGGGGAAAGGGAAGGGGGAAAAAGGGACCAGAAGGGATAAAAGGAAGGGGGGGTGTTGTGGTGAAATGGAGGGAAAAGTTAGGGAGGGGGGGGAGAGAAGTAGGAGGAACCGAGGGACCGAGATGCAAAAATGAATATGGGGTATACTAGGAAGCAAAGTAACTCACCTGAAAACCAACAATACCAGGGATAAGAATATTATAAGAACTCCAGGGGACATTTGGCTTGTTCCTCGACTACGCTTCTGCATGATCCCTACCTGCTATATCTGCTACTGGAGCCTGGCTTGCTCACCTCCTGGTGGGGCTATCCTGAGGACCGTGACCTGGAAATAACACGCAGGCGCAGCGTGTTTGGGGTGTCATTAGAAGTAATGACATCGCAAACGCGTCCTGCGATTTGCCACGATTTAAAATCGCGGCAGGAATCACATCGATTCCACCCGCAATCAGGAGTAAATGGAGCCTAATATGCAGAAGACAGTAAAAGGTAAGCAGAGGGAGGTTCAAAGGCTGCAGTTCCTCTTTAAACTGTGTAGGGGGTTCTTTACGGTTAGAGCTGTAAATATGTGGAACCCCCTTCCACAATTGTTGTCTGCTAGTTTCAAAAAACTTTCGAATAGGCATCTTGGCCAATGCAAAATACAGGGATATGAGAAGTGCTATATATACAGTATAAATACATACACACATACACAAACACAGGTTCAACTGGATGGAGTGATGTCTTTATTAACCTTAACAACTATTATACATCTAACTATGTTATAAAAATTATCCTTTGCTCTTTGCATTTCTTCTACCCGTACTTCGCTGGACTTCAAGTGGTTATACCAGGATAATGCCTGCAGGTGCAGCCATCATCCCGGTACCGGTACCGTTTTACCTTGGTGCTTCCGCCGACTGATCATAGAGACGAACAAAGAACGGATCTGCTTTGTTCATCTCTTTGATATACGGAAGGGCCCTTTTTTTTAAAATGAAAAGCATTTGATCACCCCGATCTTGGTGTGATTAATTGCTTTTAAGGGCAGAGGAGGCATCTGGGCAACTATAGACACCAGATCTCTCCATAAAGAGAACCTGTCACATGTCTATTGCTGTCACAAGGGATGTTTAGATTTTTTGTGACAGCATTAAAACTGATAAAAAAATTAAGAATTTAAAGTGACAGTGTAAAAATTTAAAAAAATTAACAATTTCAAGTGCCCCTTCCCCCCATGCTTGCTTACAAAGCTGAATGCACGTGTTGGTCCCGCTCACGCACAAACAGTGTTCGACCCACACATGTGAGGTATAACTGCGAATGTCAGATCACGGGCAATAATTCTAGCACCAGACCTCCTCTGTAAATCTAAAGTGGTAACCTGTAAACGCATTTACCCCCTTCCTGACCAGAGCGTTTTTTGCGATTCGGCACTGCGTCGCTTTAACTGACAATTGCGCGGTCATGCGACGTGGCTCCCAAACAAAATTGACGTCCTTTTTTTTCCCACAAATAGAGCTTTCTTTTGGTGGTATTTGATCCCCCCTGCGGTTTTTATTTTTTGCGCTATAAACAAAAAAAGAGTGACAATTTAGAAAAAAAATCATTATTTTTTACTTTTTGCTATAATAAATATCCCCCAAAAATGTATAAAACATTTTTTTTTCCTCAGTTTAGGCCGATACGTATTCTTCTACATATTTTTGGTAAAAAAAAAATTTCAATAAGCGATTATTCATTGGTTTGCGCAAAAGTTATAGCGTTTACAAAATAGGGGATCGTTTTACTAGTAATGGCTGCGATCAGCGATTTTTATCATGACTGCGACATTATGGCGGACACATCAGACAATTTTGACACATTTTTGGGACCATTGGCATTAATTCAGCTATCGATGCTATAAAATTGCATTGATTACTGTAAAAATGTCACTGGCAGTGAAGGGGTTAACCACTAGGTGGCGGGGAGGGGGTTAAGTGTTCCTAGGGGCGTGTTTCTAACTGTCTGGGGGCGTGGCTGTGTGTGACCACACTGATCGCTGCTCCCGATGACAGGGAGCAGACGATCAGTGTGCTGTCTCTAGTCAGAATGGGGAGATGCTGTTTACATCAGCATCTTCTGTTTCTTGAGCTCCGTGACACAATCGCGGGTATCCCTGCAGCGATCGAGTCCGCGGGACCCGCGGGCACGGTCACGGAGCTCGCGGCAGGCGCGCGCGTGGGCACGGCAGGAAATTCAAAGTAATGTACGGGTACGTTACTTTGCCCAGCCGTCCCATTCTGCCGACGTATATGTGCAGGAGCCAGTCGGGAACCGGTTAAGTTGTCGCCTATAGATTTTTATGTTATCTTTATCTCCGTTGCAGGGGCGTGCACGATTTTAAAGCGTGACATGTTTGGCATCTATTTACTTGGTGCAATATCATCTTTTATATTATACCAAAAAAATTAGGTTATGTATTGTGTTTTTTTTTGCATTAAAATTCAATTCAAATATTTATTTATTTTTAAACTGCTTTACAAATACCGTGTGACATAAAAAAACACCTACCAATTTCTTTAAAAAGAATATATAATGTTTGGGGGTTCGAATTAATTTTTAAAAGTGCCAGAAAAGGCCTGGGAGTCAAGTGGTTAAATATATGTACAAATGCATTGCCTTTCATTTCTACTTTGAAGTGAATGGGTTGTTTTACATGGTAAGGATTCAAACATACATTAATCAGTTCACCATGCTGTTTGCAATTTCTCACTAACTCCCAGAATAACGTGTAATATACACAGTGTGATATCACCAGTGACTAAAATACACACACCCTGGGGACAAAGCTGAGTTAAATCTTAGCAAGACAAAAGCAATATACGCAAAGATTAAAATTAAACAGCAACAGTATGGAACGTGGACAATGGGCACAGGCTCACTTCTTTTTAACATTGTATGCTCATTTGCACATTTTTTTTTTATTAATTGCAAAGCATAAACAAATTTAAGTTATTTCAGATACTTTTCTACATGCTGATTAGGTAGCCATGTTAGGAGGACTGACGTAGATGGTTGCATACCTCCCAACTTTTTAAAATGGGAATGAGGGACACCTATCAACAAAAGTATGCAGGCATAGGACACACCCCTTGCCACGCCCCCTTAAAGGAGAATTGTACAAAAAAAACAAGATTGGTTAAACCCACAAGTGCTTTTTTTTTTTACCACTACTATTCCTTTATATTGGCTTTTGGGATTTATAAATGCAGCAACTTAGAAATGGGATGAAAGGTTTAGCACTGGGAAACACTTTTTGATAGATAAAAAGTGCATTTTATAAACAGTTACACAGATCAGACCAAAATGAGGGACAAATGAGGAGGAACGAGGGACAGAGGGACATTGTTCCAAATCAGGGACAGTTCCTCGAAATCAGGGACAGTTGGGAGCTATGTGGTTGGCTCATTCGTTGGACAAATTCAGGAATGGCCATGTTTGACACAGGGCATTTGTAGTTGAATGGAACCTGTTCTTTATATCAGATGTTGAAATATAAACCCGGAGAGTTACGTAAGAGGCAGGGGCGGATCCAGGGGGGGCAACAGGGCAATTGCCCCCTCCGAGAATGCAGGTGAGTGAGTGGGCGGGCAGGCGGCTCCACGGCTGAGAGCCCGGGTGGCTCCGTGAGAGCGGGCCGCTCCGCGGGCGGGCCGGGCGCCTTGGTTGGTGAGCAGCCGTGCGGCTCGGTGACAGTGTGTGAGCGGGCACCGGGCTGCTGGCCAATCAGGGAGCCGGCGGGCGGGGGAGCAGAGAGATGACATCATCTCTCACTGCCCGGCGCCCGCCCGGCATGCCTGCAGTTCCGCCCTCACTCACTCACTGTGCAGTGTGCAGGCAGCCGCGGCAGCAGAGAGATTACATCATCTCTCTGCTGCTTGACTGGTAATCTGCTGCCTGACTCTGGGACACAGAAAGAGACAATTATAGCAGGCAAGTGACAATCAGCAAAGTGTGGCATGGGACGTGGCAAGTGACAATCCGCAACGTGTGGCATGGGACGTGGCAAGTGACAATCTGCAATGCGTGGCATGGGACGTGGCAAGTGACAATATGCATCTGGTGACAGGCGACGTGGCAAGTGACAATCTGCAACATGTGACATGGGAAGTGACAGGCGACGTGGCAAGTGAAAATCTGCATCTGGTGACAGGCGACGTGGCAAGTGACAATCCGCAACATGTGGCATGGGATGTGGCAAGTGACAATCTGCAATGTGTGGCATGGCAAGTGACAATCTGCATCTGGTGACAGGCGACGTGGCAAGTGACAATCCGCAACATGTGGCATGGGATGTGGCAAGTGACAATCTGCAATGTGTGGCATGGGACGTGGCAAGTAACAATCAGCAACGTGTGGCAAGTGACAATCTGCAACGTGTGGCATGGGATGTGGCAAGTGACAATCTGCAACATGTGACATGGGAAGTGGCAAGGGACAGGCGACGTGGCAAGTGACAATCTGCATCTGGTGACAGGCGACGTGGCAAGTGACAAACTGCATCTGGTGTCAGGCGACGTGGCAAGTGACAATCCGTAACGTGTGGCAGGTGACAGTGGCAAGTGACACGCTCGGGGCTCCTACTGATTCTGCATTATGGTGAGTTGAACCATTCCATTTTTTAATACAATGTAATAATAGTAATAATGCGCTTCAATCATCCTGACACCATAACAACCATGGTGCCGGGATGATTGAAGCGCTAACATCAGCCATTTCCTCAATAAATTTACCCCAAAAAAAGTATTTTCTGGCAGTGCCCCTCCCGACACTAGGCTCTGGATCCGCCCCTGGTAAGAGGAAAACAGGACATACCCAGAGCATGTGCCTTCAAAACAGGTCAGGAACATCAGCTCCCATATCTCAAAACTGACTGGTTTGCAGCTTCACATCTATTGAAATAAGGAAATATGGTAAACAATACAGAGGTAAATCCAAATTGGTTTAGCTGTATAATATTTGTGGCTCCTTATCATCTGCACCAAGGGCTTAAAAACGCATAAAATGTCTGTCTGTCTAAGCAGCCATCTACTTGCTAGCTGAATGCTTGGATGTCCAACCTCGTAGATAGCCTTAGACAAATCCTAGGATGATGGGGCGAATTGCTTCATGTACTTTGTCCCCCGTGGAACAGAACACATTCACAAAAATTTAAGTGAGGCTTCTTTAGGAACTGCCCGAGATTCGAACCATGTATGGGCAGGCTGAATGTACCCAAGTTGATCGATCAATCAACTTGAGTACAACCAGCATGATGTATTTTACATATACGATTATCGCTAGCAGCTGGTATAGCCACTATCAATAATCACTGTCTTCTCCTGGCAAAGACGGCTTGGCCCGCTGGGAAAATACAATGGTTTGGCGGGAGAGATTCCCCTGTCAACACTGGTTGCAGGAAAAAAAATTGCTCTGTGCATGGCCTGCATAACTCAATAAACATCTGACCGAGGTGCTGCACTATCCTATGAAAATAGGAATTTCTGGTGATAGTGGAAAAAGTTTCACATGGGCTTCAGCTTGTATGAAAGCAATGTGAACAGCAGACTTTGACAAAGCATTTGCAGAGCTTCCAGCGAGCTTTGTTGACCCTTTTAAAGTATCATTCAACTCCAGTTTGTAAACACAGATCCTAATGGGAGTGTTATGCCACGTACACACGATCGGAATTCTCGTCGGAAAAAACTGACGGTTTTTCCGACGGAATTCCGCTCAAGCTGTATTGCCTACACACGATCACACCAAATTCCGACGGTCAATAACACAGCGGCATAAAACACGTTCGACAGCACTATAAAAGGGAAGTTTAATGCTTTCGAGCATGCGTCGAATTGTTTCCGAGCATGCGTTGGAATTTTGCATGTCGGAATTGCATACACATGATCGGAAAATCTGATAGAAAGGTTTTCCGTCGGAAAAATTGAGAACAGGTTCTCAATTCAAAGTCCTTCGGAAAATCCCACAGAAAAAGACCGTTGGGCATACACACGGTCGGAAATTCCGATGAAAAGCTCCCATCGGACTGTTTCCATCGGAAATTCCGACCGTGTGTACGCCGCATAAGGGCTCTTTCACACGGGCGGACCGTATGTCCGTATTTCATCCATCCGTTTTCGGATGAAATACGGACATACATGCATCCCTATGGGATAGCGGGTGTCAGCGGATGAACATCCGCTGGCACCCGATATCTGCCGTCTCCGCTATGGTCCGATTCTGCAGACGGAGGAAAACCCTAGTTTTCCATCCGTCTGCAGAGCGGATTGGATGAACACGGACAGGCGGCCCGTGTTCATCCGATCCCCCAGAGAGGAGAGCGGAGATCTGACAGGGCGGGCCCTGCACAGTGTGCAGGGACCGCCCTGTCATCCGCCGGCTCAGCGGGGGTCAGCGGAGCGATCCCCGCTGAGCAGCGGATGTTCACGGGGCGGATCATCACGGATCCGTCCCGTGTAAAAGAGCCCTTAATTGCCATTTTAAACAAGCTGCTAGCAGGCTTTCAACAAGCTTCAAGAATTACTTCAGCCTGCTAGCAGCTTGTTTAAAGTGGCATTCAGCACTCCTATTAGGATCTGTATTCAGCATTTACAAACTTTAAAAGCCTTAACAATGTATAGCACCCTCTAGTGTGTAACTAGTGTAGGTACATTTATGTTATTGACTAATGTTAGCTGTGTGAATCTGTAATTGGTCAGAAGGGCTCTGCCAGGCAGGTCTCTGGTAACTCCCTTGGTTCTAGAAGCTTGGAGAAGCTACTGGAGGTTAGTGGACAAAGGGTAGGAGGTCCTGATCTGCACACTTGAGGGAATCTGGTCAATCCTCAGGCAAAGGGCACTGGCAGGGTGGCTGGTTCAACCCTTAAATATGGTGGAACCTGAGCAGCAGAGGAGTGATGGGGTGCTGAGGTTGCTGTTGTGAGGCCTAGGAGGGGACCCCCTTGGGGACTGGGGGGCTCTGTCTCAAGGCTGGGAGCTGAGGAAAGGGAGGAGAAGAAGCCTAAGTGAGAGATCTCCATTACCTTTGGGTCTTGTACAGAAGACATCCTGGCGGGCATGGGAGAATCTAGACAGTTGGATACCTAAACAGAAGTCTTGCCCAGTGCAGCAGGAAGCAAAGGACAGTGTGAGTGCCTCAGAACACCCAGGGGCATACAAGGGGAGAGACTGTCAGAGGCAGCATACTTTCCAGGGACTGCATTGTGCTTATTCCCAATCCTTTGTCCTGGGGCATTCTTCAGAGCAGTCAGGTGGGCTAGTATTCAAAGCAGCCAGGTGGGATGATAGTATCTGCAAGAGTCAGAACTGTGTGAGGTGACATCATATTCCTGCCTACAGTTTGTGACTTTGTGCTATTTCACTAAAGGGGACTGAGAGCTCTTAGTTCGTAAAGAACTTTACCACTGATCCATAGAGACTACGATTATTCCCAGAGGGAGTACAGTCCAGGGTCTTCATTTTTGTGTACATAGAGAAAGAAGTTTGTCCTCCTCTGTTGTTCTTCAAGTCAAGTTGGCCATCCCATAATCCCTATACCCTATCCAAGTTGTTTGCCCCAATAAAACAACTAAAACAAGCCCAAGGACTGATTTCTTGTGTCTGGATGCAAGTTGGAAATGGGTATTGTTCGGCTGTGCAAGAATAGTGGGACTTAATATCCAGCGGCTCCTGCGGGGTTTAGCACTGATGAAGATGCAAATTAAAGACTCTGAACGGCCGCACTCCAAGAAAAATTCAAAAGCCTTTATTGGTAAAATATGGAATCACACAAAAATAAGTCACAGCAAAGCAAGAAAATAGCTAATGCATTTCACACTACCAAAAGTGCTTACTCATAGCTTACTCATAGAGTAAGCACTCTTGGTAGTGTGAAATGCATTAGCTATTTTCTTGCTTTGCTGTGACCTATTTTTGTGTGATTCCATATTTTACCAATAAAGGCTTTTGAATTTTTCTTGGAGTGCGGCTGTTCAGAGTCCCTAATTTGCATCTTCATCAGCTTGTGCCGTGCCTGCACCTGGGTTCTCTAACCATAGGAACAGCTGTGGGATTGAGTTTGGGTGGATCACCCTGGAGCGGTGGATCTCTCCATACTACTGAATTTCGGGGTTTAGCACTGACACAGGCCTAAGGGCTCATTTACACTTGCTTCAGCTAAAGCACTCTGAATGCCAATTAAAACACCTCTCACTAAATAAAATGGTTACCTTAGTCCTGTTCACACGTTGCATTTGTTTTGCCTTGCTTCAAAAATGATACCCAATGTCCATAGCTCCTTACTGTCCCTGATTTTGAGGGACTGTCCCTGATTTGGAACCCTCTGACCTCCTCATTTGTCCCTTATTTTGGTCTGATCTATATAGTTGTATATAAAATGCACCTTTTATCTTTCAAAAAGTGTTTCCCAGTGCTAAACCTTTCTTCCAATTTTTAAATTGCAGCATTTGCAAATTTCAAAAGCCAATATAAAGGAATAGTAGGGGTAAAAAAAAGCACTTGTGGGTTTAACTAATCATTGTTTTGTAAAATTCTCCTTTAAGGGGGGTGTGGCAGGGGGTGTGTCCTATGGCTACATACATTTTCTAATAGGTGTCCCTCGTTCTCATCTTAAAATATTGGGAGGTATGCATGTCGCTTTCTTGGTGCTTCAAAGCATCTCCAAAGCCTCCATAGAAATCTATCAAAATGCTCGCTAACAGCACCTGCAACTTTTGAGGGGCATTTATTCAGAGTTAGCTTTGCTTTGCTTTGGAGTTTTTGGAGGTATGAGATATCCTAGGATGCACTGGGAAACCAACAAGTGAACCAGAAAGACAGCAACTAGCAGCGGGCACACATTGTATGCAATGTGGAAACACTATAGTGGAAGGTGAGTGTCAGAGAACAGCCCGCAGAAGAACTGTCATATCTGCTAATGCCCAGCAGAATCGTAGATTGGCACTTAGAAATTCACCATTGGCATATAGAAATTTGTCAATGCTAATACGCATGCGCACGCAGGCACGAACGGCCGTGAAGTTTCACGTGTCAGTGCGCATGCGCGTACGCCAAGGCGCAAGCACTGCGTGAACAAATTGTGGAGCCCAGTGGCCTATTTAAAGCCAGCAGCATCAGCCATTAGTTGCTGGATGATCTTCAGCTGGAGATCTTCCAGCATCTAAAGGCTGATGCTGCTGGCTTTAAATAGGCCACTGGGCACAACAATCTGAATCTCCACGACTGTTCGTGCCCACGTGCGCATTAGCATTGGCAAATTTCTATATGCCAATGGCGAATTTCTAAGTGTGTGTGTTCCTGTTCTTGATACTATTGGATTTCCTGTTACCGACCCAGCTTGCCATTGATCTGTCTTGTCTCTATTCCTGGTTTTGACCCTCTGGTTGTTCCATTGACTCCGCTCCTGTCTGCTGTACCCGTGTATGACCTCTGGCTTGCTCTTCTGGACTCCTCTGCTGCCTGATTACCAATGTATGACTTACTCCTGGCTGATACTCCGTGTATGACTACTGGTCTGGCTCCTGACCCAGCTCCTGGCTCTCCCATCGGCCAAGTCTCATCTGATACATCTGAGGGACTCCTGCCCAGCAGTGCATCCTGCTTGTCCTGCTGCCATCCAGCAGACATCTCATCACTCAGCCTATCGCAGCTGGCAACCCCTATTTCATTGGGCATAGCACTCCCTGTCACCACCTTCAGGGGTACCCTGGACTCAGCCACAAGGGAAGCCCTCTCAGCACCTCGACCTCCGACCAGGTACGTGACAGTGAGCGAGGACCAGAGAGATAGAGCAGAGGAGGATAAGCAGTGCTGGAGGGTCAGAGCAGAAGAAACATGCAGATGTCACACGTGGTGAGCAGCAAGGAAGCAATATAGCGGGAGGTGAGCAGGGACTGGAGAGAAAAAGGACTGGGTGACGGAGAATCAGCAGAGCTGGGGGACCAGGGCAGGAAAAACTAGCAAATGTTACATGTGATGTGCCACATGGGAGCAATATAGCGGGACGTGAGAGAGGAGGATCAGTAAACCAAAAATTCAGCAGAGCTTGGGGTTACTTCTGAGTGGGGAATTGACAGAGTTGGGGGTTACTAATGAGTGGGGGATCAGCAGAGCTGGGAGTACTACTGAGGCAGGGACCTGCTAAACAAGGGTACTAACGAGCTGGGGATCTGCTGAGCAGGGGTACTAATGATCTTGGCATCTGCTGATTTGGGGGTACCACTGAGCCAGGGTACTACTTTACACTTTAAAACAAACAGAAAATCAACACACACAGGGCATTGCCCAAGCTTCATACTTCATAAATCACCAAAGCATAAAAAATGCATGTTGATGTGGTAGGAGCTTTAATGTGTGTTAAAATTAAAGAGAGTGTAAATGAGCCCTAACAGCTTTTCCTGATCTTCATATTTTACATCCATATACTCCTTCACCCTAGCAACAGCTCCTGTTACCTACTCAAAAACTACAGACAATAGCACAATGCTATGTTGGATATGTTATGGGTAGGGTGCCCACATGTCCCGGTTTGCCCGGGATTGTCCCTTAATGCATATTTTTGTCCCATGTCCCGGGCACCTTCATTCCGGGACAATACAGTGTCCCGGAATGAGAAAAAAACACACAGCCAGTCACACAGCCAGTCCGCCACCCTGATAAATAATTTGCCAAACTCTGGTTGCTAGGGCCGCCCACCTCGCGTCTAGCAACCAGTGACATCGGCAGTGACACGTGGGCACCTTACGGCTGAGCAGGGCGCCTCACTCTACCCACCTCCTCTCCTTCTCTGACTCCGCCTCCGGCCCCTGGCCGCAGCAGAGAGAGAAAGGGAGAGCAGCCACACCAGAGTGTCTTCATTTTGTATCTCCTCCTCCTGAGTCTCCTGACAGGATCCAGCCTGTCACTGTGCCCTGTGCCATTACCGACATAACCAGGGACTGCTAACTACCCCCGCAGCCGCTGCCTGCAGCAGCACATTGCCAGCAGCCAGCTGAGCAGCCTGACTTCAGTTCTCCCCCTGAGCCTCCTCCCGCCCACGAGGGCTGCCTGCGGGCCGACAGCGAAACTTCCAGGTTTGTGTTTGTTCTGTTGTGGCAGCAAATATCATGACCAGACCAGCTCTAAAATGTGATGCAGTAACTTGCTGGCAAAATGAAAATATGACCTGTTTCTCTGAGTCTTTACACTTCCCTTCATTCTTTAGTCACTATTAAAGTAAAGCCTGGGGGGAAAAAAAATACACCCTGCAAGACAAAGGCATAATGAGCTAGTATGCATAGCATACTAGCTCATTATGAATAACTTACCTGAGATCGAAGCCCCCGAAGCGACCCTGGTTTGCCTCCTCCGATGCCGCCATCTATCTCGGAGTGACTTCCAGGTATCGCGGCTCCGGCGCTGTGACTGGCCGGAGCCGCGATGACGTCACTCCCGCGCATGCGTGCTGGTGCCACCACTAACAGCATGATCGCCATTAGAAGCGGCACGCTCAGTGCACCTGCACCCGATGTCTACGGCGCATGCGCCGTAGACATCGCTGCGGCTATTTCTGCAAATATATCCTAAACCTTTTAGGTTCAGGAGATATTTCTTGCACCTACAGGTACGCCTTAATCTAGGCTTACCTGTAGGTTAAAGTGGTTGTAAAGGGTTTACAACCACTTTAAATTATTAAAATCTGCAGACGCTCCACTGTGATTACATCTGCTACATCCTCTACAATACATCAAAAAATAACTGCACTTTTTTTGTTTTGTTTCATATAGGATTTTTGGGAAAAAAATAAAAAAATCGAAATAAGCGTATATTGATTGGTTTGCGCAAAAGCGTCTACAAAATAGGGGATAGATTTTTGGCATTTTTATTTTTAGATTTTTTTCCAAAAATTGGCAAAAAAAAGTATCAGAAACCATCTTTTTTTGGCGGGCGTGGGGGGGTTGTCCTTGAATGGTAGTTTGGAAATGTGGTCACCCTAGTTATGGGTAAAGCAAAACTGGCTCCACATCCTGAACACACTACACCCAGACTAGAACTTTGTGCTGCAGTATTAGCTGTTGAACTTTTCACACAAGAAATGGACATTGAGCTACAAGATACTATAATCTACGTTCATCAATTCAAGAGATTCCCAACCTGGAAGCTATTTATATGAGCTGTTTTGTGCCAAGCACACATAACTTGTTCCTTTCATACGTTCAAATGACAGCGACGGTAAAGCATGACATTATTGTCCGTTCAGCATTATACAGCCTTAGTAATCTCAAGATGTCATCTGCTATGCAGCAATGAAACCTATACCCAAGAGACTGTATTGTCATGGAAAAAACCCATCCCTGAAGACTGTCATATCATGAAAGTGCTTAGTTCATTGCTTAGTTTCATTGCATGGTCAACACACCTTGTGAGAGTAGGCAGCAGCCATAAAGAAACCAAGCTCAAATAGCATAGTTGCCAACATTACCAGGGACACCTTTTTATTTTTCGGTGCATCCAGCAAGCCATTATAGGCAGAGAATGTACTGGGATATTTATTTACGGCCTTATATCCAGCTGTTGTAACTAAATGGGTGGAAGGTACCTTTACTAGCAGGGGTTGGTGTACCTGTACTTCCTTTCTTGAAGCTGCTTCTCCTGCTGTCATTAACCACTTGCCTACCAGGCCAATTCTGATATTTCTCTCCTACATGTAAAAATCATCATTATTTTGCTAGAAAATTACCTAGAACCCCCAAACATTATATATATATATGTTTTTTTTAGCAGGGACCCTAGAGAATAAAATGTCAGTTGTTGCAACTTTTTATCTCGCACAGTATTTGCGCAACAATTTTTCAAACATGTTTTTTTTGGGGAAAAAAAAATCAGTTTCATGTTTTAAAAAAATAAAAAGTAAAGTTAGCACAATTTTTTTGCATAATATGAAAGATGATGTTACGCCGAGTAAATAGATACCTAACATGTTACGCTTCAAAATTCACATGCTCGTGGAATGGCGCCAAACTTCAGCACTTAAAGAGGGAGTCCGGCGAAAAAATATTTTTTAAAAGTCAGCAGCTACAAATACTGCAGCTGCTGACTTTTAAAATAAGGACACCTGTCACAGGGTCCAGCGATGTCGGCACCCGAGGCCGAACCATCCCTCGGATGCTGCCGCCGCCATCTTGGGTATGGGAATCAGGAAATGAAGCCTTGCGGCTTCACTTCCCGGTTCCCTATTGCGCATGCGCGAGTCGTGCAATGCACTAGGAATGCTCCGCGCTGTCTCTGGGACCCGTGTGTGTCCCAGCAGACAGCGCGGCGGGACGGGAAGTGGGACAGGTATCTGCACCCCCCCCTCAAAGGTGTCAAATGTGACACCAGAGGGGGGGAGGGTTCCGATGAGCGGAAGTTCCACTTTAGGGTGGAACCCCCGCTTTAACCACTTCCGGACCGCCGCACGCCGATGTACGTCCCTACTTTGGGGACGGATATCGTTGTTATGGCAGCAGCTAGCTACCCCGTGTTCGTCCGGCAGTCTGGTACAAGATAAAAGTGGTCGCTGCAGCGGATTCGCCGCAAGATCACTTTTATCTATGGCGGGAGAAGGGCCCACCATCCCACCGCGATCCAGTGCCCCTTCCCCGGAGCAGTCGGCAGCGGTGGAGGCAATCGCGTCTGTCTCCTGGGCTGACATGGAGACGAGTGAGGGGAAGATGGCCCCCACCTGTCTCCATGACACTGCAGGGCGGAAGAGACGTCATAACGTCACTTCCGCCCATAGCTCTTAAATGGCCATTTTATTTTTTTCATTTTTTTAACCACTTTCAGACCGGACCAATTTGCAGCCAAAGGACCAGGCCCCTTTTTGCGATTCGGCACTGCGTCGCTTTAACTGACAATTGCGCGGTCGTGCGACGTGGCTCCGAAACAAAATTGACGTCCTTTTTTTCCAACAAATAGAGCTTTCTTTTGGTGGTATTTGATCGCCCCTGCGGTTTTTATTTTTTGCGCAAAACAAAAAAGTGCGACAATTTTGAAAAAAAAAAGCATTATTTTTCATTTTTTGCTATAATAAATATCCCCCAAAAATATATAAAAAAACTTTTTTTCCTCAGTTTAGGCCAATACGTATTCTTCTACATATTTTTGTTAAAAAAAAAATCGCAATAAGCGATTATTGATCGGTTTGCGCAGAAGTTATAGCATCTACAAAATAGGGGATAGTTTTATAGCATTTTTATTAATAATTTTTTTTTATTAGTAATGGCGGCGATCTGCGATTTTTTTTGTGACTGCGACATTATGGCGGACACATCGGACATTTTTCACACATTTTTGGGACCATTGTCATTTATACAGCAATCAATGCTATTTAAATGCATGGATTCCTGTATAAATGACACTGGCAGTGAAGGGGTTAACCACAAGGGGGCAGTGTAAGGGTTAAGTGTGCCTAGGGGTGTGTTTCTTACTGTGGGGGGGGCGTGGCTGTCAGCTAGTGAATGCTGATCTCTGCTCCAATCACAGGGAGCAGAGATCGGCATCACTAGTTGCTAGGCAGAACGGGGAGATGCTGTTTATCTCGGCATCTCCCAGTTCAGCCTTCCCGTGAGACGATCGCGGGAGTCCCCGCGGCGATCGAGTCCGCGGGGACCGCGGCCGGACTCACGGGGTGCCGACCAGCGCGTGAGCGCGCCGCTCCCGATTGCGCTCCCGATGGCACGGACAGGCAGAAGGGAGGGACTTATATATACGCCCTCCTGCCTGTCCGTGCCATTCTGCCGACGTATATCGTTGTGCGCTGGTCAGCAAGTGGTTAAATGACAAAATGTATTTTTTTTTTATTGCATTTTAGTGTAAATATGAGATCTGAGGTCTTTTTGACCCCATATATCATATTTAGGAGGTGTTGTCATGCTTTTTTTCTATTACAAAGGATGTTTCCTTGTAATAGGAATAAAAGTGACAGATTTTTTTTTTAAAACAGTGTAAAAATAAAAAGTAAAAGGTAAAATACATAAGAAAAAAATATATAAAATGTTTTAAATGCACCCCGTCCCGCAGAGCTCTTGTGCAGAAGCGAACACATACATGAGTAGCGCTCGCATATGAAAACGATGTTCAAACCACACATGTGAGGTATTGCCGAAATCAGTAGAGCGAGAGCAATAATTCTAGCCCTAGACCTCCTCTAGCAACCGGTAGAATTTTTTAAATGTCGCCTATGGAGATTTTTAAGGGTAAAAGTTTGTCGCCATTCCACAAGCGGGCGCAATTTTGAAGCGTGACATGTTAGGTATCAATTTACTCGGCGTAACATTATCTTTCACAATCTAAAAAAAAATTGGGCTAACTTTACTGTTGTCTTTTTTTTTTATTCAGAAAAGTGTATTTTTTCAAAAAAAAGTATGCTTGTAAGACCGCTGCGCAAATACGGTGTGACAGAAAGTATTGCAACGACCGCCATTTTATTCTCTAGGATGTTAGAAAAAAAATTATAATGTTTGGGGGTTCTAAGTAATTTTCTAGCAAAAAAAAACAGTTTTTAACTTGTAAACGCATCTAAAATAGAGGCTCAGTCTTAAAGTGGTTAAAAATCCCCATAGGCGATGTTTTAAATTTTTTTACTGGTTACATGTTTTGCATTACAGAAGAGGTCTAGTGCTAGAATTATTGCTCTCGCTCTAACATTGGTAGCGATACCTCACATGTGTGATTTGAACTGTTTACATATGTGGGCGCGACTTAGGTATGCGTTCGCTTCTGCGTGCGAGCACTTTAATGTTTTTTTTTATTGTTAATTTTACTTTTATTTTTCTAGTTTGACACTTTTTTTATTTTTTATTTTTTTTAGCACTTTTACTCCTATTACAAGGAATGTAAACATCACTTGTAATAGGAATAAGCATGACAGGTCCTCTTTACAGTGAGATATGAGCTCAATAAGTCCCCACATCTCACCTCTAGGCTGGGAAGCCTGAAATCCAAAAAATAAAGAGCGATCTCAGCTTCCCAGCCAAGGCGGCACCATTTTTCCGAATGCAGAGGCCGGGCGTGACGTCATAACATCGCGCCCGGCTTCCAAATGATCATAGAGACTCCGGGGACCATCTGGGCCACCGTAAATCTCTATGGTCAGCATCTGGAGCCGGCAGGATCTGTTCTGCGATTCGCCCATGGCAGCGGCAAGCCCGGAGAAGCACCGGAGGGCGGCAGGAGGAGGGGACGTCCCCTCTCGCTGCCCGTAAGGATGATCAGGTGAAACAGGTGAACAGCCGCTATGATCATTTTTATGGTGTAGGGAATCGCTGGCTGAAAAAGAAGATATCTGAATGATGTCTGTAACTGTACCCATCATTCAGATATCACCACTCAAAGTCAAGGATGTCATATGACGGCCGGCGGGCAGGAAGGGGTTAAACATCAAAAAAAAGCATCAGCTAAGGGTACAGAGCCAATTAGAGCAGCTCTTTGCCACGTGATGGTCAGTCACAGTGATCATTATTGTAAACAGGGTAATACTGTTTACATTGGTGAACCCTCTCCTCCCTCTAAGGCCCCTTTCACACTGGGCGTTTTTCAGGCGCTTTAGCGTTTAAAAAAGCACCTGTAAAACGCTTGAAAGAAGCCTCATCTGCAATTCCAATGTGAAAACTCAAGTGCTTTAAGAGCCCTTTCACACTGCCAGCGCCCGAAAAATGCTCGTAAAGCTTTTCGAGTGCTAGTGGGGCACTTTTAACCCCTGCTAGTGGCCAAAAAAGGGTTAAAAGCGCCCACAAATCGCTGCTGCTACAAGCGCTTTTCAGGCGTTTTTCAGGCGCTTTCCATTGATTTCAATGGGAAGAGGCGCTTTAGGAGCGGTGTATTCACCGCTCCAAAGAAGCTGCTTGCAGGACTTTTTCTGGCACTTTACAGGCACTTATTTTAACGCTAAGGCCCCTTTCACACTGGGGCGTTTTTCATGCGGTGCAGCGCTAAAAATAGCGCCTGTTCACCGCATGAAAAAATCCTGCCCCTTTAACTCCAGTGTGAAAGCCGGCGGGCTTTCACACTGGAGCGGTGCGCTAGCAGGATGAAAAAAAAAGTCCTGCTAGCAGCATCTTTGGAGCGGGATAGGAGCGGTGTGTTCACCTCTCCTATACCGCTCCTTCCCATTGAAAAGAATGGGAGACCGCGGTAAAACCGTGGCAATACCGCCGCAAAGCGCCGCTACGGCGGCGCTCTGCGGGGGTGTTTAACCCTTTTTCGGCCGCTCGCGGGGGGTAAAACCGCACCGCGAGCGGCCGAAAACCGCGGTAAAAACGACGGTAAAGCAGCGCTAAATATAGCGCTGCTTTACCGTCACCGCGGCTCACCGCCCCAGTGTGAAAGGGGCCTTAAGCGCCTGAAAAATGCCATAGTGAGAAAGGGGTCTCAGTGTGAAAGCACTTGGGCTTTCACATTGGGATTGCAGTTGCGGCTTCTTTCAGGCGCTTTTTTTAACGCTAAAGCGCCTGAAAAACGCCTGAAATACGCCCCAATGTGAAAGGGGTCTAACAATCCAAGAAGTAGGATTTAATTCATGAATCCTGTAGAGGCGCAAGGGGCAAAGTTGAAGGTGGGGGAGGGGCAGGGCGGGGCAGGGCAGGGGACTTAAAGATTTAAAAAGTTATTTTTTTTTATCTTTCTATCTATTACATTTTCTGCCCTTATTGTTTTAACTTCACTACACAAGGCATTAAACTTTTTGTATATTTTTCTATTACCTATGATTTGTGTTTTACTACCTAGTACAGAGATAGTCCATATACACCAAACAAATCTTGCAGATTTGGATGCATAGGGATCAGCAACTGTCCCAGCAGTCCTAGAACACTCTTGTTCCCAAAAATTATTGACTTGGATGATGGCACTTTTATTTATTTTGTGCTTAATTTTTATCTGAGGCCATATTCACCTTATCGCCACTACCCAAGGCAGGTAAGTATAACATGTTTTTGTGAAAAAAAAAAAAAAAAACAACATGTTTGTTATTTTTATAAAAAGAATAAATAAATCACTTTGCAAAAAATAATGAAAGAGGTTAAAAAAAAAAAAAAAAAAAAAAAAAAGCTAAAAAAGAGATAAATAATAAAATGAGATAAAAAGAAGAGCTTGAAGAAAAGATATACAAATAATAGATATAAAAGTAGTTAAAAAAAGATGAAAAAAAATAACAATAGATAAAAAGGAGATTAAAGAAAATGAGAGATGAAAAAATAAAAGGAGATTAAAAAAAAAGTTAAAAAGAGATAAAAAAAAGTAAATAAAAAGATAAAAGGAGATTAAAACATTTTTTAAAAGGAGATAAAAAAAAACAAAGAGATTAAAAAATAATAATAAAAGAGATAAAAAATAAAAAAAATTCGATAAAAAAATAATAAGAGATAAAAAAAGGTAAAAATTAAATAAAAAGATAAATAATAAAAAGAGATAAAAAGAGAAGTCTAAAAAAAAATAGAGATAAAAAATAAAAAGAGATATGAAAGGAGTTAAAAAAAAGAGACAAAAAAATAAAAAAGATTTAAAAAACAACAATAAATAAAAAAGAGATAAAAAATAAAAAGTTTAAAAAATAAAAGATAAAAAATAACAATAGATAAAAAAATAAAAAAGAGATTAAAAAAAATTCAAGAGATAAAAACATAAGAGTTAAAAAAATAAAAAGATAAAAAATAAATAAAAAGGAGATAAAAAAAGATAAAGAATAAAAAGCTAAAAAAGAGATAACAAATAAGATATAAAAAAAATAAAAAAAAGAGGTACAAGGTTGGGTTGCAGGAAACCACATCCAATTTGCAATAGTGTGAACCCAGCCTTAAAGGGTTTAAAAAAATAAATCACAAAACAATAAAAATAAATTAAAAAGCTAAAAAAAAAAAAGACTAACAAATAGATAAATAATAAAAAAAAAGATAAAAAAGAAGAGCTTTAAAAATAATAAGAGATAAAAAATAAAAAGATATAACAAAAGATGATAATAAATAAAAGGGAGATAAAAAAAATAAAAAGAAGAGATTAAAAAACTAAAAAGATATAAAAAAACTTGAGATAAAAAAAAATAAAAAGATGATAAAAAAATAAATAAAAGGAGATTAAAAAACCCAAGATATAAAAAAAATAAAATAAAAGAGATAAAAAAAGATAAAGAATAAAAAGATAAAAAAGAGATAACAAAGAAAAGATAAAAAAAAAAGAAAGAGAAAAAAATAAGGAGGTACAAGGTTGGGCTCACAGCAGGGGTCCGGTGCATCCTTGTTCACTGTTTCAGGTCTGATTTGAATTTTTGGCTGAATTTGGACCTGAAACAGACCAGAAGATGCACAGGAATCCTGTGCAATTCGCACCAGAGCCACTCCGGAGAAGTGTGAATCGGCTCCATAGAGAGCTGGCCACAGTATCCTGACATGCAAATTGGTTGCAGGAAACCCACATCCAATTCGCAAAACTGTGAACCCAGCCTTAAAGTTTGGTTGCCACCAAAAAAAAATGTGGCTTAAAAAACATAAAAAAAATTAATAAAAATTGGAAATTTAAATGCCTGTTGCTAGGGGGTCCCTCGTAGTCTGCCACCTTCATTGCCCGGGCTAAACGTCACTTCCCCTAGGCGCCGCACAGTCATCTGGGACCTGTTATGTGTCCCAGATGAGTGAGCGTCGAATCACGGCGCACGGCGCTGTTCGCTTCACAGCCGGGTTCCCACATTAAGAATGCCGGCGCCGCGAGTGGAGCGGGGAACGAGGGGGGGTCTCGTTCCCCCGCATCGCTGGACCCCGGGACAGGTAAGTGTCCTATTATTAAAAGTCAGCAGCTGCAGTATTTGTAGCTGCTGACTTTTAATTGTTTTTTTTTTTGTGGGCACTTCACTTTAAAAGGGGTTAAAAAATAAATCCCCAAATAATCAGAGATTAAAAAGCTAAAAAAAATTATAAAAGCTAACAAATAGATAAATAATAAAAAAAGCTAAAAAAGAAGAGCTTTAAAAATAATAAAAAGAGATAAATAAATAAAAAGAGATAGAGGAGTTAAAAAATAAAAAGAGATAACAAAAGGAGATAATAAATAAAAGGAGATAAAAAAGAAAAAGATTAAAAAAGAAAAGGAGATGAAAAGAGATAAAGAATAAAGGGAGATAAAAAAATCAAAAGAGATAAGAAAAGGAGATAAAAAATAAGATAAAAAATAAAGGGGAGATAAAAAAAGAAAGATTAAAAAACTAAAAAGAGATAAAAAACTAAAAAGAGATAAAAAACTAAAAAGAAAAAAAACTAAAAGAGATAAAAAAAAAGATAAAAAAAATTATAAAAAATTAGAGATAAAAAAAGATAAAGAATAAAAAGCTAAAAAAAGAGATAACAAAGAAGAGATAAAAAAAAATAAAGGGAAAAATAAATAAATAAAAGAGGTACAAGGTTGAGTTCACACTGCAGTTCAGAGCGCCTCACAGCGGGGGGGGGGGGGGGGGGGGGGGGGGGGGGGGGGGGGTCCAGTGCTTCCTTGTTCACTGTTTCAGGTCCGATTTTGGTCTGAATCTTTGGCTGAGTTCGGACCTGAAACAGACCAGAAGATGCACAGGACTCTTGTGCAATTCGCACCGGAGCCGCTCTGGAGATGTGTGAATCAGCTCCATAGAGGGCTGGCCACAGTATCCTGACATGCAAATTGGTTGCAGGCATAGGTGTGCGCAGCCTATTGCATTAGGGTGTGCACCCCAAAGCTCAAACACACATGAACGCCACCTGCTTGCTCTTGTGGTGGGAGCCAGTTAGTTGGGAGCATATTACAATACACCCTAAATACGAGTTCCTAAAGTTGAACCTAGATTTTAATATATTGGGGGCATTTACAATGGCCACTGGCACCCCGCAACCACCCACCTGGTGCTGCTCCTGGATAATGTTAATGCACATGGGGTGATTAGGGTGTGCCTAGGCACACCCTGTGCGCACGCCTATGGTTGCAGGAAACCCACATTCAATTAAAAGGGGTAAATAAAAGAGATAAAAAAGCTTAAAAAAAAAAAAAAAAAAAAAAAGCTAACAAATAGATAAATAATAAAGAAAGATAAAAAAGAGGAGCTTTAAAAATAATAAAAAAAAATAGATAAATAAATAAAAGGAGATATAGGAGTTAAAAAAATAAAAAGAGATAACAAAAGAAGATAATAAATAAAAGGAGATAAAAATTAAAAAGGGAGAATAAAAAATAAAAATAGATAAAAAAAAAAAAAGAGATAAAAAAAGAAAAGGAGATAAAATAGATAAAAAAATAAAGGGAGATAAAAAAAAACTAAAAAGATATAAAAAATAAATAAAAGGAGATAAAAAAACAAGATATAAAAAAATAAAAGAGATTAAAAAAAAGATAAAAAATAAAAAAAAAGATAAAAAATAAAAAAAAAGATAAAAAATAGATAACAAAGAAGATATAAAAAAAAATAAAGAGAAAAAAAATAAGGAGGTACAAGTTTGAGCTCACAGCAGGGGTCTGGTGCATCCTTGTTCACTGTTTCAGGTCCGATTTCAGTTTGAATTTGTGGCTGAATTCGGACCTGAAACAGACCAGAAGATGCACAGGACTCTTGTGCAATTCGCACCGGAGCCGCTCTGGAGATGTGTGAATCGGCTCCATAGAGAGCAGGCCACAGTATCCTGACATGCGAATTGGTTGCAGGAAACCCACATCCAATTCGCAATAGTGTGAACCCAGCCTTAAAAGGGGTTAAAAAAATAAATCCCCAAAAAATAAAAAGAGATTAAAAAGCTAAAAAAAAAAAAAAAAGCTAACAAATAGATAAATAATAAAAAAAGAAGAGCTTTAAAAATAATAAAAAGAGATAAATAAATAAAAAGAGATAACAAAAGGAGATAATAAATAAGAGATAAAAAATAGAAAGATTAAAAAAAGAAAAGGAGATAAAAAATAATAGATAAAAAAAACTAAAGGGGAGATAAAGAGGAAAAAGATAAAAAAAAAAAAAGAGATTAAAAAAAAAACTAAAAAGATAAAAAATTTATAAAAGGAGATAAAAACCCAAGGTATAAATAAAAATAAAAAAGAGATTAAAAAGATAAAGAATAAAAAGATAAAAAAGAAGAGATAAAAATAAATAAAGAGAAAAAAAATAAATAAAGAGGTACAAGGTTGGGTTCACACGTCAGAGTGGCTCACAGCAGGAGTCCGATGCATCCAATTTAAAAAGAGATATCAGAGTTAAAAAAAAAAAAAGATAACAAAAGATAAAGAGATAAAAAAAAATTAAAAAGAGTTTAAAGAAATAAAAGGAGAATTTAAAAATGACAATAGATACAAAAAAATAAAAAGAAATAACAAAATAAAAAGAGATTTAAAAAAGTAAAAGGGAAACATTTTTTAAACTGATAAAAATTAAAAAGATATTAAAAAAATAAAAAGGAGATAAAAAAAACCTGAGATTAAAAATGAAAAACATAAAATATAAAAAGCTAGAAAAGAGATAAAAAATAAAAAGATATATAAAAGGAGTTAGGCCCCTTTCACACCGGGGCGTTTTTCATGCGGTGCAGCGCTAAAAATAGCGCCTGTTCACCGCATGAAAAAATCCGGCCCCTTTAACTCCAGTGTGAAAGCCGGCGGGCTTTCACACTGGAGCGGTGCGCTAGCAGGATGACAAAAAAAGTCCTGCTAGCAGCATCTTTGGAGCGGGATAGGAGCGGTGTGTTCACCGCTCCTTCCCATTGATTACAATGGGAGACCGCGGTAAAACCGCGGCAATACCGCGGTTACCGCGGCAATACCGCGGCTACGGCAGCGCTCTGCGGGGGGTGTTTAACCCTTTTTCGGCCGCTCGCGGGGGGTAAAACCGCACCGCGAGCGGCCGAAAACCGCGGTGAAAACGACGGTAAAGCAGCGCTAAATATAGCGCTGCTTTACCGTCACCGCGGCTCACCGCCCCAGTGTGAAAAAGGAAAATTTATTATCAAATACTTACCGTAATTTTCCTTTCCTGATGGACTCCATGGCAGCCTACGTGTGGGTTAACCCCGCCTCCTCTCCAATGCTATAGGACCCCCTACCCTATAAGATTGAGCTCACCTGTACAGACTGTGTTCCGTAACTAGCCTACTCAATAACTGAAGGGTGGGAACTCCGTCTGCCATGGAGTCCATCAGGAAAGGAAAATTACGGTAAGTATTTGATAATAAATTTTCCTTTTTCCTGACAGACTCCATGGCAGCCTACGTGTGGGAAATAACTAGCCAATCCACACGGGTGGGCATGCTGAACAGAGATAATTTCAATTTGACCCGTCAACCGACAGGATTTATCAACCAAAGTTCACAGAAGACAGTAAAGCAATCTCAATACAGTAATGTGACATTAAAGTTCAATTAGAGGACCATGAGGCCGCTTTGCAGACCACTTTTGGAGCCATGTGACGGGCTGCTGGCTATGAACCGCTATACCCCTGGTGAAACGTGCCGGCACTGCCTCCGGAGGAGCCAGACCCTAGTCCTAAAAAGGTTGATGGATGAACTGTGCGATCCAGGCCGTAGTCGTTCTGGCTGCAGCTTGATTCCGTTTGCTATTGTCAAAGTGCAGGACCATCAGGTAGAGAGTGTCTTAACAGCGAGGAAGTAGCCTGCAGGCAAACCTTCAGAGTTTCGCCCCCAACCAGAGGATGAACTTCAGTGGATCCCTGGGTCCTAAATGTAGGTATGGCGACTTCCTAGTTCTCATGGAACCTAGGAGGTAATTCATGAATTGAGCTGAGCATAGAAATAAGGACCATCCAGTCCGGAAAGAAGAACAGACGAGATTCTTCGTAACTTAGGGACATAACCTTTAAGACCCTCTTAGCCAAGGTAATAGCCACCAGAAAAGTGATTTTTGCCAGAAGGTTTCCAAATAGGAAGCGGGAAGGACCCCGTATTACTGAGTTCAGACAGTGAGTCGATGACAAGGGAAAGATCCCAATTGGGAAACTTGGTCCCTTTTGAGGGCTGAGTATTAACTGCCCACTGAACAACTGCTGAACTCAAGGATGAACAGCCCATGAAGTTCCAGAGCACGCCAACAAGGCTAAGACTTGGACTCTGATGGAGCCGATGAATAGAGACAAATCTAGACTGGAAGAAAAAAGAAAGTTTAGGATATCGTAAGCTTTTGGATTTCTTCATGATCTGTCTGAAGGTTGAGAACTCTACAGATTTGGCCCATATTCTCCTATTGACCTAATTCGTGCTCGTCCCTGTAGAGCTCATGATAGTGTAAATCACCCTTAAGCGCACCTGAGCCGGACAAGGGTGCCGATCTGCCCCTTGAAAATGGAAGGTCCAACCCGAGAAGAAGAAGCACTGGATCCCGGAGGCTGAGCTGACTCAGGAGGAGAAATCAAGGCTTGATCGACTGGTAAGGAGCTACTGCCACCACTTTGACCGCTTCCGCATGAGATCTTCATAATAACCTGAGAATTAATGGGGAGTGGTGGAAAGCGTATGCCCTCTTGAAACTCAATCGATCTGTCAGGGCATCCATTCCAGAGGTCTAGCCGCAACAGCCCCGAGCTGTAACACCTCATCAGCTTGAAGTTGCCTGGGAAGAGAATAGATCCACCTCGGGCATGACTCCCAGGAACAGCCACTTGAATGTCTGCACACTAAGAGACCCCTCGTTAGTGTCTAACCGAATACGCAACAGGAAATCCACTCAGACAATCTGGACTCTGGGGATATAGGCAGTTGAAACGCCGGACAAGCTCTTCTGGGCCCAAGACGTGATGGGCTCGCCCTCACGGAATAGTGTGCAGCTTCGAGTGCCACTATGACTCTTCACAAAAGGAGATCACCATTGTGTCGTCCATTCTTAATAATACTGACTCTCCCTTCCGGAAGATGGGAGAAGGACTGAAGGGCACACAAGGCTGCCCGAAGATCCATAACATTCTAGCCCGGGTTGAGAAGACGCATACCCAACCTTCCTGAGCAAGATCCAAACTGCCGAGGGCTCTCCAATCGGTCGTGACCTTGACCCATGAGATGGGGCAACGAAGTGACAACTGATCAGACTTTGCGCTGAAGTCACCAGAAGAGACTGCTCCTCACCGTTTGATGATACATTAATAGGTTGACTGTAGCCCCTTAATTTCCAATGCTGCAGAAATCCTGACTGGAAAGGGTACAACCTCTGCAGGGACCACTTGGCCATAGGGGTCGCGGAGACCATTGAGCCGATTAGTTTTCTTCTTTTTTTTTTTTTTTTTAAATTAGGAACCACCTGAAGCCGGTCGAGGTGGAGATTACCTGTTCCCTGTGAACCAAGAGCTGGTCTTAATCCTAGGATAGCCACAGGAGGTCGTCGAAATAGTGATAAGACGATAAGGGCCCCTATGGCCAGAGGAATTCTTAAGACTCGGGTGAGGCTGTCAGCCCGAAAAGGAGGTAGAAGAAGAACAGTAGATGGTCTTACCCAACTGTAACCGGAGGAAAACATATTTTAAGTCGATTGAGATTAGCCCATCGCCCGGCCGCACAGAAGGTCGACAAAGCCTTCCTTTGAATCTTTCAAATTCTATATATTATATACTTGTATAGGTAAATTACACCTACACTAGTCACCATAAACTGTTTCTCTAGTGTTAAGAAGAGGGTTAGGTATACCTCCTGGAATTTCTCGACCCTCGGGATGTGTACAGTAACGCCTGCTTCAGCTCCATAACGGCTGAACTTCTGGAGAGATAAGAATATGAATACCACTCTGAGTCTGGATGCAAAGTGATGTCCACCCTGATTCGGTACAGCTGGTGCAGGCTCTGATCACAACAGAGAGGAAAAAAGGGAAGTCTGGATGGCCGCACTTCAGCAAAAACTTCTTTATTAGGCAAAAGATAAAATCCAAAGTAGTGACACCTCATGCGATACCGCAAAACAGCAACAGTAGCTTACGCGTTTCACGCCTCAAAGGCGCTTAGTCATAGCTGAACTTCTGGAGAACTGTTCCGAAGCTCACCTGGGTACGAAGACTATCTTCTTTATCCAGGCTTCCATAGCCTTAGACATAGCTACTAGAGCCAGGGCAGGGTTACAAACCATACCAGCAAACCCATAAGTTTCCTTGAGGTCTTGGTCAATCTCTCTCAAGCTTGTCTTGCATGGCACAGCATCTTCTAAAGGTAGAGTAACCTGCTTTCCCAAACACAACACAGCTGCATCTATGAGGGGGGTGTTTCCCAGACCCCCTGCTTCTTCTGCCTTGAAGGCATACAATCTGGGGGTATTGTTTGACATCAACATTTTCTTGTCCACCTTCTTTCACTCCTCATCCGTAAGGAGCCAAAGAGAGGAAAGCGATCTTTCCCCAGGTGCCTAAAGAACTATTTTACTTATCCTGGGGGGTGGGAGGTGGTAGGGCTTCCTTAATCTCTTTGCCCCATGGAGGAACCAGACATATTCTGATACATTCATCACCTTCCAACTTGCTGACCAAAGAATCCAGAGAAGCAGCGTAGGGCTGGAAAGGACCCAACACCTTTGGACTACGCCAGCCAAGACCCCGGGTGGAATGGACAACTGGCACCATGTGTGGGATGCATCCCATTTCCTTAGAGACTGCTACCTCACACATTTCACAAGAGACTCTATATTCTTGTTTTCCACCTCTTTTATCCCCATCCGCCCAGGCATAACAGTGGTCAATAAAGACTTGTCCTCCAGGACTCGTGTCCACATCTCCAGTAGGCTCTGCCATCCAGGCGGCTGATAGGGCGATGCAATGACTGGAGGAGGAATGGCAACATCTCCTCTGGATAGAGGAGGAATGGCAACATCTCCTCTGGATGGAGGAGGAATGGCAACAACTCTAGGTGCAGGAGGAATGGCAACATCTCCTCTAGGTGCAGGAGGAATGGCAACATCTCCTCTAGGTGCAGGAGGAATGGCAACATCTCCTCTAGGTGCAGGAGGAATGGCAACATCTCCTCTAGGTGCAGGAGGAATGGCAACATCTCCTCTAGGTGCAGGAGGAATGGCAACATCTCCTCTAGGTGCAGGAGGAATGGCAACATCTCCCCTAGGTGCAGGAGGAATGGCAACATCTCCCCTAGGTGCCGGAGGAGTGGCAACATCTCCCCTAGGTGCAGGAGGAGTGGCAACATCTCCCCTAGGTGCAGGAGGAGTGGCAACATCTCCTCTAGGTGCAGGAAGAATGGCAACATCTCCCGTAGGTGCAGGAGGAGTGGCAACATCTCCTCTAGGTGCAGGAGGAATGGCAACATTTCCTCTAGGTGCAGGAGGAATGGCAACATTTCCTCTAGGTGCAGGAGGAATGGCAACATCTCCCGTAGGTGCAGGAGGAATGGCAACATCTCCCGTAGGTGCAGGAGGAATGGCAACATCTCCCGTAGGTGCAGGAGGAATGGCAACATCTCCCGTAGGTGCAGGAGGAATGGCAACATCTCCTTCGTAAATGTTGTGGCGTGGCAAGGTCTCTGTCGTTCTGGACCACGACTAGCGGGTCCGATCTGAAAAAGAAAAGATCGGGGGGGGGGGGACACCAACGCAATCTCATCCTTTGAGACTGCAACCTCTGCCCCTCCCCTCACCTGCACATACCTTGTGCGTGAGGGTTGGCCGTATGAAGGCAGTGACCTGTCCATAACCACTGGACACAACGTCATCATGACACGCACGGTCTGCAGATAACCCGGAATGCTACACATACCGAGCCAATCAGTGAGATTAAAATATTCATTATTTATATTTATTTATTTATTTTTTTAACTCACATCAAAACAATAAAACATAGATGCATAAAAACAAAGTACAAGTGTCTATACGTATCCTGTCTTTTTACACTTTCTCTCTTTTTTTTTTTTTTTTAAATATATATAGAATTTTATATACCTGAATATTTTTATTTATTTATTACTTTCCCCATTAAGGGAAGAAAATTTAGACAGATAAATGCAGACCAGGCTGGGGGAAGCTGCCGCTCACTGCCTGTGGGAATCCCACCATGACAGGAGATGGCAGACAATCAAATCCCCCGCCTGAAATGACGTCACTGCCCTCCCCAACATCGCGCCTGCGTTGAGGGAAAACAGCCGGACAGCGCATGCGCGGCCGCCGGACATTCCGCCGCTCCGCGCATGCGCGAACCAAGCCTCGCTTCCATGAAGGCCCCGCGCATGCGCAGAACGACGGCGGCGGCCGCGACCCGGAGGCACCGCTGCGGCCTGGAACGCAGAAGCGTTCCAATCGCCATGAGGGACACTGAGGTGCCGGCGATACAGGGAAATACCGAGAGGGACACACACACAAAAATCAACAAATACATGACTGCCATGGAGCAAAGGAAGGAGATGAAATGCAGACCTTGCCAGCCGTTGATGAGACCTGTCCGTCCGTCCGATGAGCATACAGAGGCAATCACCCAGTAATGGGGAACCATCCAGCCTCAAAGCTACTCGCCCGCCCATGGCTGAGCACTGAGCTTGCACCACACAGGTATGCCAGAAGAGAGATCCGAAATCCAACCAGACACGAACAGCATGTGAAGGTCCAATGGAGGAGGACAAAAAAGGAACACAGTCTGTACAGGTGAGCTCAATCTTATAGGGTAGGGGGTCCTATAGCATTGGAGAGGAGGCGGGGTTAACCCACACGTAGGCTGCCATGGAGTCTGTCAGGAAAGGGGCCTTAGAAATAAAAAGAGATAAAAAAATAAGAGAATAAAAAATAACAATAGATATAAAAAATGAAAAAAGAGATTACAAAATAAAAAGGAGATAAAAAATAAAAAAAGAGATTTAAAAAAGTAAAAAGAGATAAAAAATATAAAGAGATTAAAAAAATAAAAAGGATATAAAAAATCTGAGATTTCAAAAAATAAGAGATAAAAAAGATAAAAACATAAAAGGCTAAAAAAGAGATAAAAAAGTCAAAAAAAAATATATAAAAGTATATAAAAAGGAGATTAAAAAATTAAAAGATAACAAAAGGAGATAAAAAAAATGAAAAAATAATAATAGATAAAAAGAAGATGAAAAAAAGAGAAAAAATAAATAGAAGATGAAAGCATAAAAAGATTTAAAAAAAGTAAAAAAAGAGTTAAAAAAACGATATAAAAATATTAAAAAAAGAGATTAATAAAATAAAAGGAAATAAGAAAACCCAAGAGATTAAAAATAAATAAATAAAAGATAAAAAAAATATAGAAAAGCGATAACACCAATTCTGCCATACTGGGACGCAGGTGGAGCGCAGATCAGCGTTCCCGGGACATTTGAATGCTGGTTTTTATGTTGCACATTTTAAGTGTATTTGAATCTATCTTTTAAAATAAATGTGATATACTGCACCATGAGAAGCTTCCCTTCTTATCCCCCTTCTGGGTATGATCTGCTCTGAGAGCTTAAAGTGCTTGTAAAAGCAGAAGGTTTTTTTTTTTTTTCTTAATACATTCTATGCATTAGGATAAAAAGCCTTCAGTGTGAAGCAGCCCCCCTCAGCCTCCCTAATACTTACCTGAGGTCCCTCTCTGGCCAGCGATGTCCACGAGTGTCTCAGCCATCCAAGACAGTCAGCTAGCCAATCAGGGGAGAGAGCGAGGGGGGCCGGGGCTGGGTGCCTGAATGGACACACGGAGCTGTGACTCAACTCGGGTGCCCCCATAGCAAGCTGCTTGCTGTGGGGGCACTGAACAGGAGGGAGGGGCCAGGATCACAGAAGAGGGACCTGAACCACTACAACAGAGGAGGTAAGTATAACATGTTTGTTATTTTTATAGGGGGAAAAAATTGACTTTACAATCACTTTAACCACTTCCAGCCCAAGACCATCATTTGACATATTTGACTTTCAGTGGGAATATCTGAATGATGGGTGCAGCTACAGGCATCATTCAGATATCCCCTGTTTTCAGCCCCGCGATTCTGTGCATATTGGCAGTTCCCCCGCTTGATAGTTCTTACAGGCGACGGGAGGGTCTTCCGGTGCTTCTCCGGGCTCTCCCGTGCCATCGGGGACCAGGAGACAGAAACACCTGCCGCCGGATGACGACCATAGAGATTTCTGATGATCAGATGGTCACCAGTCATCTCTACAACTGCCGGATGCCCCGGGCGCAACGTTATGACGTCACGTCCGGGCCGCGGCTGGTAAGCATGAGGTTGTGGATTTTTTCCCCCGATCTCATGCTTTCCAGCCTGGAGGAGAGATGTGGGGTCTTATTCATCCCACATCTCTCCATAAAGAGGACCTGTCACGATCGATTCCTATTACAAGGGATGTTTACATTTATTGTAATAGGAATAAAAGTGATTAAAAAAAATGTAAAAAGAAAAGTGTAAAAATAAAAAAATGAAGTAAAAAAAAAAAAAATATTTAAAACGCCCCTGTCACTAGTAGCTCACGCTCAGAAGCGAATGCAGGCGTAAGTCCCACCCACATATGTAAACCACACACGTGAGGTATCGCCGCATGCATTAGAGCGCGAGCAACAATTCTGGCACTAGACCTCCTCTGTAACGCTAAACTGGTAACCTGTAAAAAAATTTAAAGCGTCGCCTATGGAGATTTTTAAGTACTGAAGTTTGGCGTCATTCCATGAGTGTGCGCAATTTTAAACCGTGACATGTTGGGTATCTAGTATTTACTCAGCGTAACATCATCTTTCACATTATAAAAAAAATTGGGCTAACTTTACTTTTTTTTAAATTCATGATTCATGTTTTTTTCCCCCAAAAAATGTGTTTGAAAAATTGTTGAGCAAAAACCGTGCAAGATAAAGAGTTGCAACGACCGCCATTTTATTCCCTAGATCGTCTGCTAAAAAAAACCCATATATAATGTTTGGGGGTTCTGAGTAATTTTATAGCAAAAAAACGATGATTTTCACATGTAGGAGAGGAGTGCCAGAATAGGCCCGGTATGGAAGTCTGGGACTGGGTGAGCTGCCATTGATGGAATGTGAGGAATAACATCCCTACATGAGATATAATGCAAGTCAAATAGTTCTGGTGAGTGAGCTGTGTGCACATATGTGGGCGGAGAGGAATCACTGTTTTGGTGTGGAGACATCCTGGTGTTGGTGGATTCATATTTGCTAGAACATTTCTCTTACACCTTGGATGAACATAGGACTATCATCACCCAGAAATACCATCATCACCCAGAAACCCTATCATCACCCAGAAACCCTATCATCACCCAGAAACCCTATCATCACCCAGAAACCCCCAGAAACACCATCATCGCCCAGAAACACCCAGAAACACCATCATCACCCAGAAACACCATCATCACCCAGAAACACCATCATCACCCAGAAACACCATCATCACCCAGAAACACCATCATCACCCAGAAACACCATCATCACCCAGAAACACCATCATCACCCAGAAACACAATCATCACCCAGAAACACCATCATCACCCAGAAACACCCAGAAACACAATCATCGCCCAGAAACACAATCATCGCCCAGAAACACCATCATCGCCCAGAAACACCATCATCGCCCAGAAACACCATCATCGCCCAGAAACACCATCATCACCATCATCACCCAGAAACACCATCATCACCCAGAAACACCATCATCACCCAGAAACACCATCATCACCCAGAAACACCATCATCACCATCATCACCCAGAAACACCATCATCACCATCATCACCCAGAAACACCATCATCACCATCATCACCCAGAAACACCATCATCACCCAGAAACACCATCATCACCCAGAAACACCATCATCACCCAGAAACACCATCATCACCATCATCACCCAGAAACGCCATCATCACCCAGAAACACCATCATTACCATCATCACCCAGAAACGCCATCATCACCCAGAAACACCATCATCACCCAGAAACACCATCATCACCCAGAAACTATATTTTCACTGGATATATACAACAGGATATTATTTGTTTCATTAACCTTGTCATTTTTGTTATTTTGTGGAATTTTTTTGGGGGTTATGAGAGCGCGGTTTAATTTTAACAAAGAAGAGATTAACGAAAATAAAGAGATAAAAAAACATAGAAAATTAGTTAAAAAAGAGATAAAAAGATAACAAAAGGAGATAAAAAATAAAAATATATTAAAAAATAACAATAGATACAAAGGTATAAAAATAGATTTAAAAAAAAAATAAAAGGAGATTAAAAATAGCAATAGATAAAAATATAACAAAAGGAGATAGAAAATAAAAATATATTAAAAAATAACAATAGATACAAAGAAGATATAAAAAGAGATTTAAAAAAATAAAAGGAGATAAAAAATAGCAATAGATTAAAAAAAGAAAGGGAGTTAAAAATTACTTAAAAAGGGAGATAAAAATAGTAAATGATTAAAAAAAATTAACAAAAAAATAGATAAAATTAGATATTTAAAGAAAATGAGATTAAAAAAAGAAAAGAAACTAAAGATACATAAAAAATAAATAAGAGGAGATTAAAAAAATAACAATAGATACAAAGGAGATATAAAAATAGATTACAAAATAAATAAAAGGGGATTAAAAATAGCAATAGATAAAAAAAAAAGAAAGGGAGCTAACAAATTACTTAAAAAGGGAGATAAAAATAATAAATGATAAAAAAAATAAAAAGATTAGATATTTAAAGAAAATTCGATTTTAAAAAAAGAAAATAAAGATACATAAAAAATAAATAAGAGGAGATTAAAGAAAGAGAGCAAGAGAGTAAAAAAAAAAAATCAAAAGATAAAAAAGGAGTTAAAATATAAAAAGATAAAAAAATTGATAATTAAATAAAAAGAGATAACAAAATTACAGAAAATAAAGTTAAAAAAGAGATTAAAAAAAAAAGCTAACCAAAGGAGATTAAAAAAATAAAAATAGATTAAAAATAAAAATAGATAAAAAAAAGAAGGAGATAAAAAAATAAAAAGATTCAAAAAAGAAAAGGAGATTAAAAATAGCAATAGATAAAAGAATGGAAGGGAGACAAAAATAACTTAAAAAGGAGATAAAAATAATAAAAAGATAAAAAAATAATTTAAAGAAAATTAGATTTAAAAACAATTTAAGAAAATAAAGAGACATAAAAAAAATAAAAGGAGATAAAAAAAATAACAAGAGTAAAAAATATCAAAAGACAAAAAAGAAGGCAAAATAAATAAAAAAAAGTTGATAGTTAAATAAAAAGAGATTATAAAAAAAATAAAAAGATAAAAATAGCTGTATGGAACACTTAGTTTATATTCTTTTTCTTTTCTTATTTATAATTGATATAAATGTAGGTATCACTGTGAATATTGGCAGATATGTGTCTTTGCAGGTATCATGTCTCAGCGCTTCCCCGCAATGACCCCCCAATGACTCCCCAATGACTCCTCACTCTCCTCACACACAGTCGCCACACTGTGGAAAAAGCGCGGAATCTGAGCATGTCCCATATATGGGGCGTAGCCCTCCGATCCCTGGAGCTGTGATTTGGGCGCAACTCAGACGGCTGGGCGGGGCGTAACTAGCGCAATGGTGGGCGTGGTAGTCCGTACTGGGTGTTCCCTCGCACGGTAGGCGGACCCTACACGGGGTTGGCTGAGAAACGACTCGACGTGAAGACGTTCCGTTTTTTTTTGCGCGGCTCCGCCCCCTTAGCCAGTCAGTTGGTGTTCGTAGGGAGGTTCGGTCGGGTCTGTGCAGTCAGCGGGTTTTTCCTCCATACGTGACAAGGCTGCTGAGTTTGGAATTCCGCCATGCCGGACCGCAGACCCTTCGAGCGGCTGCCTGCGGACGTCAGGCCCGTCAACTACGGGCTGTGCCTGAAGCCCGACCTCATAGACTTCACCTTCGAGGGGAAACTGGAGGCCACTGTGGAGGTAGAATGTCTGGAGACAGGCAGTGTGTGGGGCAGCTGAGAGCGGGGGGCTTGTGCCGGTCATGTGCAGTACGCTTGTGTGTGATGTGTGTCACTAATCCTTCATGTGTGCGGAGACATCCATTCCCTGTGTGCGGGGAGATGACTGAGCACCCCCACCCTCTACACCCTCTACACAATACACATTCCTCCTCCTCATTATTATTATTGTCTGGAGTGATTATAGGACATTTAGATTTGACATTGTTACCTGAATGGTATTTTTATTGTATGTTAACTTCATATTTTTTTTAAGTATTTTCTAATGTTGGATAATAATGTGAGGCCTGACTATTACAGGTGAACTCCTCCATACTCCTCCCTGTCTATATGGCTCAGGTGACAGCTCAGGCTCCTGATCATGTGACAGCCAGTCATAGTGGTCATGTGACTAGGAAGTAAGTCCCACCCTCCCATCTAAAGTGGTACTAAACCCTCCAATTATTTACAGACAAGGAAGCCGCCATCTTGTCCTCTGATCAGTCGTTTCCATGGAGCTGCACATGTGATCAGCTAGGACACCAGACATTTGATGCTTTGACAGTGTGGATGACAGCGAACATAAACACACTGGTAGCTGTTACAGTCAAGCTATACCTTGAATTATAACTGTTTTGGGAAACTGTTTAAGTGGAAGTAAATCCTCCTATGCCAAGGAAGCTTCCTCTGTAGAAAAGTGGAATTTTTATTTTGTATTGATACTTCTCTAGATGAATGCAGCATTGGTCTGATGCTGCATCTGTCCCTCTCCACCTCTGCACTGGGAACCGAGCGATCGAACACTGCTGATTGCTCAGTTCTCAGAGCTCCGTGAGCAAAGAGCTGCAGATTGTCAGTCGCAGCTCACTGCTCTGCCCCCACCGTGCTCACTGGAGCGCTGAGCTGGGGAGGGAACGTCTCGCTGAGAGCCTGAGCCGGGTGTCGGTCCAGGGACCTGGTTGATCCCAACCCCCGTGGTCGTGATGACACGGAGCCTGGACCGACTTCTGTGATGGCAGCAGAGAGCGGACTTCAGCCCACTCTCTGCTGAAAACGGGTCACAGGAGTGCAAAACGGACCACACTCCTGTGAGCTGTAGGAAAAGCTTCTTTGGCTGGACTTCTCCTTTAATCTTCAACTGCCGTGATGCTGCACATGTGATCAGTTATGACACCGGCCATTGGATGGTTTGACAGTTTGGTTGAGAGCGAACCCAATGTGACAGTTATGAGAGCGAAACCAATGTGACAGTTACTTGCATGCCGGAAATGTAACTGTTTTTTGAAACTGTTAAATCTATGGGCTTACCTCTGCTTTAGGGCTCATACACCTCTGCTTTGTCTCTAAAGGGCGATCTGATGCTTGGGAGCACTTTTGACAGGAGATGAGGAGTCATTGTATTGAACCCTCCCTGCCTGTTTTAAAGGAGAAGTATGGCCAAAGTCCTTTTGTTCATACTTTCTCCTATGGATCACATGCACTCAGTTCTGCTCTCCTATGACATGTATTCTGGTCACCAGCAGGCTGCTTTCAGCTAATGTCACTTGCGATCCAGGCTCTGCAGGGATTTGCTCAGACGCTTGACTGGCAGATGGTTCAGCCTGTCAGTGAGCCACTGTGAGCCTAAGCCAGCCACTCCTGCCCCCTCCACAGCCCACTGCTCCAGTGAGCACTGGAGGGGTAGAGCGGAGAGACACCACTCTCTGCTCACTGAAGACTGAGAACTGAACGATCTTTGATCACTCAGTTCTCTGTGTTGGAGGCCTCGGAACCAACTAGGTGAGTATGAATGTGTTCGTTTTTTCTTCCCATAATACTTTTAACCAGTCACGCACATGCACATTGTACGCAGCCTCATTCACTTGAATGGGTTGCACTTTGTGGATGGCACCGCCCCGCCAGGTGCAATAGGGCATACAATTCCTGCCGTGAAGTAAAGCATCACATCACGTGTACACCCCCCAGCTGCTGTTTCTGCAGCAAGAATAATATTTGCTTGTGCGTCCAACTGAAAGTGGGGTTGCACACAAAAAAAAAAAATCTCATTAATATTCATAAAAAAAAATTGGATTTTTTTTTTAACTCCCCCCCCCCTAAATGGCTGTCACTAGGGGTCCCTCGTAGTCTGCCTCCTTCAGTGCCTGGGCTGGTGACATCACTTCTTCTCGGCGCAGGAAGGGCTCAGCTCTGCCCCCTCCCTCCTGTCAGTCATCTGGGACACGTGACAGGTCCCAGATGACTGCGTGGCCAATCGGGGCGCTGCTCGCGCATGTGCAGTGGGTGCCCCGGCTGTGCCCACAGTTACAATGCCGGGGCTTCGATCCCCCGCATTGCTGGACCCTGGCACAGGTAAGTGTCCGATTTATTAAAAATGTCAGCAGCTGCAGTATTTGTAGCTGCTGACTTTTAAAAATTTTTTTTTTTTTTTTTTTTTTCTTGAATGGTTACTCCTCTTGAACTACTGTCAGGCCATCCAATGGCTGGTGTCATAAATGATCACATGTGCAGCACCATGGCAGTTGCAAATCAACCGGAGGCTAAGATGGCAGTTTCCTTGACATTGAAGGATAGGAGGGTTTAGTTCCACTTTTAACTCCTTGGAGCCGGCGCCCCTACGACCTTTTAAGGGGTTTAGGACACTGGGAGGTGGGGCGTGGTTTATGATGTGACCGCCGAGCTCCCAATTACAAGCAGCGATCATGAGCTTTCCGTTAGCCACCTGAAGCTGTGCCAGGAGTGTCTATTCCCCCAATTCACGAAAATGTGTCCACGCAGCGTGAAGGCCCACATGTCAAAAGGCCACATTTTTTACATGTGGCCGGTGCCAACCGGTTGATATTTAATGTGTCTGGGTTTTATGACTGTTATAAAGCAAGCCTTTATGTTTTTTATTTTTACACTGCTGGTATATGGTAATCCTGGCATTCCCAATTCTATCCTAACTCAATCTGACCACACTAAGCATGGAAACAGATCCATGCTGGTGTGGTCAGTTTCCGTGCTGTGCAACCTGCTTGGCGTTAGTGTACCTGTATCCTCTTGTAGTCAGTTTGGCTTTCACCCCCCAGGTTTGCTGTGTTGATTAACGGGGTGTGGCAGCCAAACCGGCCCTGTGTGTATCGGCACAGTGTCCTGTAACTCCATGCAGGAAGGGGGAGCCGCATATCTGTAATGTCAGGCCGGCCACTTACTAGACGTACTATGTACTATCCTCCTTGCTATGGGGAACAGGGACAAACGGACTGTTCTTATATGAAAGTGACTTATGTAATGCACAGATAACACCCCCCCCCCCCCCCCCCCCTGCCCCCCCCCCCCCCCCCCCCCCCGCTCTGTGATGTGCTGCAGAGGAATAATGATCATGTGACTGCAGTATAAAAGGTTTATAACATTAAAATGTTACATTTCAGAACTGTGGATTTGTACATGATATTTTGTAACAGGACTGTGTGCAGAATCTTCCTCCATGTACAGTCTTTCAGTTGCAGAGCTGGAGGAAGTGTCAATGTACTACTGTGATTACTGCACTCATGGAATAAAAAGTGACGGCTGCTGCAGAGAACACCCACATGCTGTCACTGGGGGAAAGAGGAGGTGCTTATCAACATGTTACACCTTTAAATACGGTTGTAACATGTTGCGAGTGGTGGAGTTTGCCTTTTTAGGACTCACTTAGGCCGGGTTCATATATATGCAGGCCGGTTTCTGTGCAGAGTCCAGTGCTGAAGAAGGGCTCAGTATGCAAGCCCTGCCTCTGCTCCAATAAATGACTGCGGGCAGATGTAGGACAACAAGGTATAGTGATATGGATGATGGGACATGTAGTCCCTAAACAAAGTGATTGTTTGTTTGTTTGAAGAGGGGTGAAGATGGACGCGGGGACGTTGCAGATATTGCTGGCTTCATTTGCCGGTAAGTGCAACATAATCGGCTAGCATGCGATGCATATGAGCCCATGATGCTTTTACTTTGCAGGGGAATAAAGGGAAAGTAAAACCCATCAGGGTTTACTTCCTCTTTAACAACCACAGGCTAGACACACAGGTAACCCCTTGATCTCCCTAGATGTTAACCCCTTCCCAGCCAGCGTCATCAGTACAGTGACAGTGCATATTTCTAGCACTGATCACTGTATTAGTCACTGGTTCCAGGCAAAGTGTCAATGTCTGCTGCAATATCGTAGTCCTGCTAGAAGTCGCTGATCGCCCGCCGATCACTAGCATAAATAAATAAAAATTTCCATAAATCTATCCCATAGTTTGTAGATGCTATAACGTTCGTTTAAACCAATCAATTTACGATTATTGGGATTTTTTTTAATCGAAAACGCATAGCAGAATACATTGGCCTAAATTTATGAAGAAACTACATTTTTTTTTTTTTTTAATTGGATATGTTAAGAAAAATAGTATTGGAGATACAGGACTATCTAAGGTACAAAACTACAAAACGTTTGAGTATAATAAAATAGATACTTTTATTGAAAAATAAAACCTAAAATGATGAGTTTGTGCACAGCAATATACATATTTATGATTCAGAGGTTACGCATACAATCTCCAATAGAACAAAAATAGTGGTATACTCTGAGTGCACAAATCATTATACTTGTCCATTCATTCTCGACATGTTTCGCCGATGTGGCTTCTTCAGGAGAAAGGCGTGAGCTACAAGTTTGGAATATTGGAGGTCCCGTATCTCCAATACTTCTATTTTTCTTAACTAAATTTGGGATGATGGTACTATATATGTAATTATTACTTGGAAAATATTCCAGTCTTAAGATTTTGAAAATGTTATTGGATATGTGTTTTTTTTTCTAAATTGTTAGCTTTTTTGTTTATAGCACACAAAAAAAAGCAGATGCGATCAAATGCAACTAAAAGGAAGCGCTATTTGTGGGAAATAAAATGACATAAATTGTATTTTGGGTAGTGTGGCGCAATTGTCAGTTAAAGTAATGCAGTGCTGTAGCTCAAAAAATGGCCTGGCATGAAGGGGGGGGGGGGGGGATGTTTAATCCTGCGGAGGTCAAGTGGTTAAAAATGCATAGAAAAAAATGAAAAATGCTAAACGGCACTTGCACAGATGTACACCCAGCCTTGGATGACACCTATTCATGCAGAGGGGTTTTATTAAAAATGATTATGATCCTCCGTGATTTATTAGGCATCTAGAGTTTGTGCAGTGCTTTCCAACATAAAGGGAGATAGTACGACTATAACAATTAACAACGTCACATTTATATACACTTTTTTTTATAAGCTCAGACTGGAATACAATCAGTTGTGCTGCACTACCCATGTGCTGAGGAACATGTTGACAAAAGGAAAGCGCTCCCTGCGGGGCTCATCATAGGATCCCCCCCCCCCCCCCCCTAGGATCACAGAAGAATGCTGCGGAAAGCGATGCCGTGTCACTAAGGGCTCAGTCACACTAACCTGCATGGTTGTAACATTTTACCATGCAGGTTATTGTCTGTGAGGTTTGGCGAGGGATGGTGCAGTGCTTGTTGTCTGCACGTGGCACTGTTTTTTATTTATTAATTTTTTAAACTTGAAGTAGCACTTGACATGACATTTCATTCATGTCTCCGCAGAGCAGCACAGTGTGTGAGGAAGTAAGCAGCACTTGTGGTGGAGTTGATTTAAATCAAGTCTAATTTAAATCACTAGTAAAAAGGCTTGATTTAAATCAACGCTATTTAAATCCTAATTTTTAACCACTTCAATACCGAGTAATGGCACTTCACTCCTGCATGTAAAAATCATAATTTTTTTATTTTTCTAGAAATGTACTCAGAACCCCCAAACATTGTTTTTTTTTATTTATTTATTTTTTTTAAACAGACACCATAGGGAATAAAATGGCGGTCATTGCAAATTTTTTGTGTCGCACGGTTTTTGCGCAACAATTTTTCAAACCATTTTTTTTTTTTTTTAATGTGAAAGATGTTACACCGAGTAAATAGGTACCCAACATGTCAGGTTTTAAAATTGCGCACACTCGTCGAATGCCGCTAAACTTTGGTACTTAGGCTATCATAGGCTATGATTTCAAATTTTTTTTTTTTTAATTTTTTTATTTTTTTACATGTTTTGATTCATAGGAGGTCTAATGCTACAATTGCTCTCGTTCTAACGCACGAGGTGATACCTCACATGTGTGGTTTGAACGGCGTTTATATATGTGGGCAGGATTTGTATGTACGTTCGCTTCTGTGCGTGAGCACACAGGGACGGGGGTGCTTTAACCGCTTCCCACCTGGCCACTGCACATAAACGGCCGGGTGGGCCGTCTCTCCTTCTGAGTGGACGTTCAGGAACGTCCCTTAGAAGGAGCGGGATCGTGCGCGCACGCGCTCCCGATGCGCTTGTGTCACCCGGACACGGCGCATCTTAGATCGGCAGGAGGGCTCCGTGATTGGCCCTCCTGATCACATGACGGCCGTCGTGATGTAAACAAACAGCCGGTTGCTAGGCGATCGGCTCTCCTCTTCTCACACGGAAGTGATCGCTGAGGAGAGCGGATCTCTGCAGCCGGCTGATGATCAGTGAGTATGAGCTGTTTTTAACAGCTTTTTACTCACTGATCACCAGTGTAGTGTAAACACACGTCACTAGAAATGTAAAACACACAGTAAACACATGTCCCCCACATATATAACAGTAAAATCACATGTCCCAATGATCATTTGCGTACATCTGTCCGTGATCACGCGAACCAATTATTATACACTTAACAGGATTTTTTTTTACCAAAAACATGTAGCAGAATACATTTTGGCTTAAATTTATGACAAAATTAGATTTTATTGGATTTTCTTTTAAAATAGAATAAAGAAAAAATATATTTTTTTATTTTTTCCCCAAATTTCCTCTAGTTTTTCGCTTATAAAAAAAAAGAGTCGTGAATAAATGCCACCAAAAGAAAGCTCTATTTGTGCAGACAAAATTATAAAAATGTAATTTGGGTACAGCATTGCATGACTGCGCAATTGTCAGTGAAAGTGCGAGAGCGATGAAAGCTGAAAATTGGTCTGGGAAGGAAGGGGGAGAAAGTGCCCAGTATTGATGTGGTTAAAAAAATTTTATTTTACTTTTTTTTTTTTTTTTTATATTTTGATCACTTTTTTTATTCCTATTACAAGGAATCCCTTGTAATAGGAATGGTGTGTGACAGGTCCTCTTTATGGAGAGATGTGAGGTCTATAAGACCCCACATCTCTCCTCCAGGCTGAAAAGCATGAGATCAAAAAAAAAATTACAGATCTGATGCATTCCAGCCGAGATCTCTACTTTGTTGACATCCCCGGACCGGACATGACGTCATAACGTCGGGGCAGGGCCTCCGACGGTCATGGAGATGAGACCGGAAATCTCTATGCTCTTCATCTGGCAGTGGATTCTTTCTGTTGACTCACCGACAGTCCCATTCACTTTAATGGTACGGATGGTGAGGGGCAGCAGATGAGTGGATGCCGCTAACGGGCGCTGCCATGATGGATCTGAAATGACAGGTGCTCTTCAAATGTAAGGACTCTTACTGGTAGTTAAAATCTTTAATATTTGAAAACAAAATGAAGGTTTCCTATTTAGAATAAAAAAAGCTGTCAGGTTAGTAAAACATCAATATCAGAACTGATTCAATCGTACAGTTTGTAGTGTACATAGGTTTGCAAAACAATGGGATAAAGGAATATTCCTGAACTTTGATTTATCTCATGGTTACTGTGAAATTGTGTGAATGCATCAATGCAGTGCATATTCTCAGCTTGCAGAGCTTGGATTCATTGAATGAGTTTACCAAAAATGTAAATATTGCAGATTATACAGCCTCATGCTGAATAAACTAAATTTAATAATGTATCTTAAATGGAAAACGATCTTTAAATAGATTTTTACTCCAAAGGCATTTTATTAAAATAAATGTAATAAAAAAATCTAACTTTTTATTTTTTTAATCCAGCGATAATTGCTACCGATGACAGAGCAGTGATCTGTAATGTCACTAGGCAGAACGGGGAAATGCCTTTTTTACAAAGTCATCTCCCCGTTCTTTCGCTCTGTGACACGATTGCGGGCACCCAGTGGACATAGAGTCCGCGGGACCTGCGGTCACGGAGCATGCGCGCACCCACAATGCCGCTTCTTAAAGGGGATGTACCTGTATGCCCATTTGCCCAGGCGTGCCATCGTGCGATGGTCGGCATGTTGTTAAGACACTGACTCGGCCCATCCAAGAAAAGGCAGTGCGGTCCCAGTTTTGTAAATCCGGCTTTGATAAAATAAATCAATGGGGCATAATTACAGGTGTACTGCTGCCATTCATTTTCAAAAGGACTTAATTTTTTTTTTTATTAAAATGGTTAATTTTTTATTATTATTATAAAATATGGCTTCATGAGATTTGCAAATCCATTGCATTCTGTTATGTAGATTTTATACATCCCATTTTTTAAACTAGGGCTAACAGTGGACAGAATTAGCCTTGGGAAACTTGACAAACATTAATCACCAGGACCAGATGGCTTACACCCGAGGGTACTTTGGAAACTCGGTCAAGTAATTGCCAGACCATTGTTCCTAATTTTTACTGACTGGAATGATACCAGCTGATTGTAGAAAAGCCAATGTAGCACCAATATTTAAGAGAGGGCCAAAAATACATCCCTGGGAATTACAGACCAGTTAGGCTAACATCAATAGTATGCAAGTATACTGTACCTCGCGCAAAATTTAGTCGGGGTTCCCCTTTAAGATTTTCAGCACGCAAGTCGGATCATCTTGATCCGATTTCTGGTGCGACTTCTATTTAAATCAATGGGCTCCCATAGGAAACCATTGATTTTGAATAGAGACCGAGAAACGCTGGACGAGGCTTAACACTGTGTATACATCGCTAGGCCTCGTTAAATCGCATTTAACACCTTTTACTGGTGTTTTTACAGCTCTAGTGCTGGGGCCTCAGACCGCGCTGGTCTTGGGTTTTTATTTTGTAGAATTTTTTTTTTCTTTTTGAAGCTTAAAAACGCCTATGCCACTTACAGCTCCTAAACACCTTGGTGGGCATAAGGCCATAGGCTAACATGGAGAGGTGTTTTTAAGCTGTGAAAAATGCTCATAAAAGCGGCTGTAAAAATGTTCTTTGGCATGAGGCCTGACACAGACTTTACCATCTACTGAAATTATTAGTTATTTTGAGGGGACAGAAAATTTACACTGTTATACAAGCTGTACACTCACTACTTTACATTGTAGCAAAGTGTCATTTCTTCAGTGTTGTCACATGAAAAGATGCTGTATGTATCTCAATTTCAAGTCCTGAGCTACTAGCCAGACCTCAAGCGTTATTTGCCACCAGTGCCCCGCCTAACCCCTACCCTGCCCCTAATTCCGCCCCTAAACACGCCCTCATAAATTATCCTATAAAATGACTAATATATTTATATATATATATATAAATATACTATCTATATATATATATATATATATATATATAAGTGGGAGTCCCGCAAAATGATATTTTTTTTTACATATACTGCAGCTGCTGACTTTTAAAATAAGGACACTCACCTGTCCCAGGGTCCAGCAAAGTCGGCACCCGAGGCCGAACCGTCCCTCGATCCTCGAATACTGCCGCCACCATCTTCGTTATGGGAATCAGAAAAATGAAGCCTTGGGCTTCCCTGCCCGGTTCCCTACTGCGCATGTGCAAGTCGTGCAGCGCAATTCGAATGGTCCCTGCTGACTCTTGGACCCATGTGTGTCCCAGCAGACAGCGTGGGGGGGACAGGAAGAGGTGTAAACTCCCGTGGGAGTCTATGACCGGAAGTGGGTGCAAATACCTGTCTTAGACAGGTATCTGCACCCCCCTCGCCTAAAAACTCATGCCCGCAGCTCCTCAGGAACGGCGCGGTGTCAGCGCTGGTCCTGGTGGGAAAAAAAAGGCAAAAAAAATCGATTTGCTGAAATTTTGAATCGATTTGACCTCTCAACTCAATTCAAGATTTAAATAGTTTTTTTTTTTTTTTCCCCAGCCCTACGTTTAGGTACCATTTTTTTAAAGTGGTTGTATGTTTTTGACATTTTTACCTACAAGTAAGCCTATAATAAGGTACACGGTTTTGGAGCTATTCACCCTGCATGCAGCCGCTGACATCATCGGCGAATGTCCGGCGTATCGTGCCAGAACTGAGGACATCATCGCGGTTCCGACCACTCACATCGCCGGAGTGTGAACCCCCGAAGAAACGCTGAAGGGAAAATGTCAGCTCCCTCGGCGTTGACTGGGATACAATGCAGGGACCTCTTCTAAGGTAAGTATTAAATAATGAGCTAGTATGCAGTGCATACTAGCTCATTATGCCTTTACCTTACAGGGTTTTTTTATTTTATTTTTTTATTTGCGTGTATACAACCGCTTTAAAGTGGTTGTAAACCCTTATAAACCACTTTGACCTACAGGTAAGCCTAGATTAAGGCTTATATGTAGGTCCAAGAAATATCTCCTAAACCTACACGGTTTAGGAGATATTTGGCAAAAGACAGGCACCGCTGTCTACGGCGCATGCGCCGTAGATAGCGGCGCACTGAGCGCGCCACCCGTTAACGGCGATATGCCGCTAGTGGCAGCTCCCATGCGCGGGAGTGACCTCATCATGGCTCCGTCGAATGCCGGAGCAGCGAGAACCACCAAGAAGATGGAGGCTCCGTACACAAGGGGACAGCGGTGACTTTGCTGGCTCCTGTGTCAGGTAAGTGACACATAATGGACTACTATGCGATGCATAGTAGTCCATTATGCTTTACCTTTTGCTGGGAAACAAAGAGGAAGTAAACCCATCAGGTTCTTTAACAATTCATTGGTACCCGCACATTTTTGCAAGGACAGGATGTTCATCCGAAGTGTGGGAAACGCACTTTTCCCTGACCACATTTTGCTGTAAACTGGCCCTTAGGTTAGATTTACAGCAGGTGAGGCAGATGGCATTGGGTGCAGTCCCACCGTGAGAAAAGGCAAAATGCCTGGTCTCCTTTCTGACCAGTTCACACCACGTTGCGGTGGTGTATGCTGCAAAAATACTGCATGCCCTGCTGTTTAAGTGCAGCAGAGTGCCAGGCATTTTATTGTGTGACATTTGACTTAAAGTTCATTAATAAAAATAAAATGCGCAATGCGCTGTGATTGGCACTGCTGTCAGCCCACTGCACACCCGCCCGAATGACTCCCAAAATGAAGATGGTTGTGAGGGATGTGGCAGCTGCGTGATGAACCTTAGTAGGACAATGTTGGATTACTAGGTGGGTGATTGTGAATTTTGTGTGGAATACTAACTGAAAAGGTAAGTAGGGGGAAAAAATGACATGGGGTGAAGTTCCTCTTCAAAGTAGAAGTACATTGCATCTGAGCATCAAAATCGCTATTATTTTCAAATATTTTTTTTTTTTTATACACTTTATAACATGGGTAAGTGCAGTGCATTACACGTATGCATGAGCAGTTTAAAGCTGTCTGTACATTGTAGGTGGGTCATTGCAGTTGCTATTTAATTTTTAATATTCAAAGAAAACTCATCCATCCATCCATCCATGTCTCCATGCTTTAGTTTTCTGAGAAATCACTTTGATAAGCACTCCCCTAGCATTTCTGCCTGTTGCCATCTCGAGTGAGGCTGGGTTAACACTTATGTGCTTTGGATGTGGTTTTTCCCGCATCCAATTCGCATGACAGGAGTGTGTGCCCGGCTCGAAATGGAACCGGTTCACACACCTCCGGGGCGGCCACGGTCCGCATTTGGAAAGGGTCCTGTGCGTCATTAATTCAGGTGTGTATTCAGGCCAAAATTTAGACCTGATTCACACCTGAATCGGTGAACAGGGATGCCGCAGCATGTGTGAACTTAGCCTAAAGGCAGATGATTCATGTAGAATTTACTCCTGCAATCCACATGCTATTCGCTCAGTCATGCAGGCAGGAGGGTGTGCTTGGCTGAGAAAACCCCTCCAGAAGACACCTGGGATGTATACCAAGGCCTGCAAACCAAGAAGTAACTGAAGAAATGTAAAAAAATAAAGTTTAAAACCTGTAAATATGATAGGAAAGTGCGGTATATCTATTTACTAATCTAGCAGCATGAGGATTTAAAATAGTCCGAGTTGATTTGAGAGAGTAAAGTTTCACTTTAACATACCAAGGGAACATGTTGACAGGAAAAGATGGTGCAATTTCTGTGACCACTGTGGATTTCTTGCCAGTGAGGCAAATCCTTTGCCCGTGGAAAAGCAGTAATGTGAGTGACTGGTTGAGGCCGCTGTGAGCATTGGGGTGAATAGGGCTGCAATGCCAGTGCTCAGTAGGAAGAGGCCATTTTTGGTGGAGAGGCTGTGGGGATCTGAGTAAGGCCTGATCCAGGATGATTAATAATGGAAAACTATAAGAGATGCGCCTGTACTTGAACCATTATTTATGGCTTTATTACAAAAAGTGAAACTTGTATATTTATATAAAAGCGTTACACACAGTGATATATTTAAAGCATTTCATTCTAATTTTGATGATTATGGCTTGGCAAAATTTAGTATCTCAGAAAACTATTATACAGTGAAACCTCGGTTTGCGAGTAATGCAAAATGAGAACTGTATTTCTAAAAATCCTAACTCGGTTTGTGAGTGTCTCGCAAAATGAGCAGGATTCAGGCCAAAGGCGTACTGCTGTTGGCCTGAGGTGGGGGGCGCGGATCGTCGGTGTTTGGAAATGCACGGAAAAGGCCTGAGGACAGTTTGACTAACCTCAGGGAACATCGGAAAGGCTTGTGAACGGAGTCTTCCCGAGGTCAGCCGAAGTGTGCTCGGGCCTTTTCGGCCGTTTCCGAGGCTCTACGGCGCCCCCCGTCTCTGGCCGCATGCGGTATTGCATCCCATTGAAGTCAATGGGCCTTGAGGCGATTCAGTTCGCAGTTGCAGCGCTATACAAGTTGTTATTCATTCATTCAATGCAGAACTTCTTTCGCTTCAAATGACTTCAATGGGAAAACTCGCTTTGATATGCGAGTACTTTGGATAACGAGCATACTCCTGGAATGGATTATGCTCGAAATCCGAGGTTCCACTGTAATGTGAAAAATATTGTAGACCAGGGGAAGGCAACCATTGGCACACCAGCTGTGGTGAAACTACAAATCCCATCCAGCCTCTGCCTCTAGGACTCATGCCTGTGATTGTCAGGGTCTTGCAATGTCTCATGGGACTTGTCGTTTCACCACAGCTGGAGGGCTGAGGTTGCCTACCCCTATTGTAGACTCATCGTGTTGCACTCTAATTAACTCAAAACGCCTATAAGGGTTTCCTGAGCCTTTAAAATGGTCTCTAAGCCTGGTTCAGTAGGTAACACAATCATGGGGAAGACTGCTGACTTGACAGCTGTCCAGAAGACAGTCATTGATACCCTTCACAAGGAGGGTAAGTCACAAAAGGTCATTTCTAAAGAAGCTGGCTGTTCAGAGTGCTGGATGAAAGGAAAAAGTGTGGTAGAATAAGGGGCACAAGCAACAGGGATCACCACAGCCTTAAAGAGGAAGTAAACCCTGATGGGTTTTACTTCCTCTTTGTTTCCCTACAAAGGTAAAGCATAATGGGCTATTATGCATCTCATAGTAGCCCATTATGTGTCACTTACCTGAAACCGAAACCTGCGATGTTCCAGATTTTCCTCACTGGCAGTGAGCGTCCATTCTTCACCCCTCTTCCTTCCGCGGCCGCAAACTCCGGCTCTGTCTGGGACTGGGCTCATGAGCCGCCAGTCACGGCATGACCCCAGCTTGAAACGGCACAGTGTGCCCTTTTAAGATTGCACAAGCGCTGAATACATCACTGCATGAGCAGAAGACGGCATCGTTCAAGGACATAGTAAATATCTCCTCAACCGTGTAGGTTTAGGAGATATTTCAGCACCTACAGGTAAGCCTTAATCTAGGCTAACCTGTAGGTCATAGTGGTCTGTAAGGGTTTACAACCACTTTAAGAGGATTGTGAAGCAAAGACCATTCAAGAATTTGGGGGAGATTCACAAGGAGTGGACTACGGCTGGTGTCAGTGCTTCAACAGCCACCACACAGATGTATGCAGGACATGGGCAACAACTGTCACATTCCTTGTGTCAAGCCACTCCTGAACCAGAGACCATGTCAAATGTGTCTTACCTGAGCTAAGGAGAAAAAGGACTGGACTGTTGCTCAGTGGTCCAAAGTCCTCTTTTTCGGATGAAAGTAAATTTTGCATTTCATTTGGCAATCAAGGTCCCAGAAGAGTAGAGAGGCACAGAATCCAAGTTGCATGAGGTCCAGTGTGATTTTTTCCACAGTCGGTGATGATTTGGGGAGTCATGTCATCTGCTGGTGTTGGTCCGCTGTGTTTTATAAAGGCCAAAGTCAGCGCAGCCCTCTACCAGATAATTCTAGAGCACTTCATGCTTCCCCCTGCTGACCCGCTTTATGGAGATCCTAAATTTAATTTTCCAGCAGAACTTGTCACCCGTCCACACTGCCAAAAGTACCAATACCTAGTTTAATCATGGTATCACTGCTTGATTGGCCAGCAAACTCACCTGACCTAAACCCCATAGAGAATCTGTGGGGTATTGTAAAGAGGAAGATGGGTCTGGTGTCTCAACAATGCAGACAAGCTGAAGGTCGCTATCAAAGCAACCTGGGCTTCCATAACACCTCAGCAGTGCCACAGGCTGATCACCTCCATATCACGCTGCATTGATTCAGTAATTCATGCAAAAGGAGCCCCGACCAAGTATTGCGTGCATACTGTACTGTACATGGACATACTTTTCAGTAAGCCAACATTTCTGTATTTAAAAATCTTCTTTTTTTTATTATTTTTTTATTGGTCTTATGTAATTTTTCTGAGATACTGAATTTTGGGTTTTCACCAGCTTTAAGCCATATTCTTCAAAGTGAAAAGAAAGTAATGCTTGAAATATATCACTCTGTGTAATATATCTATATAATATGAGTTTCACTTATTGAATTGCTGAAACTTTTTGATATTCAAATTTTTTTGAGATGCACCTGTAAATGTACATTATTTGGAAATTCACCCATGCACTCACCTTTCTCTTGAAACACTAATGATTTTTTTTTATAGAGTACCTTATTGTGGTCTTTAACCGCTTCAATACCGCGCCATAGTCATATGACGCCCACAAGGTGGATCTACCATCCTGGGTGGGCGTCATATGACGTCCTCGCATTCCCGGCCGCCTGGGGGGGCGCCAGCGGTATCGCTCGGGACCCGGTGCGAGTGCCCGGCGGCCGCGATGTCCGCCGGGCACCCGCGATTGCCTGTTAAAACAACGAGACCGTGGAGCTGTGTGTGTAAACACACAGCTCCACGACCTGTCAGCAAGGAGGAGACCGATCATGTGATCCCAGTACGGAGGAACACATGATCGGTCTCCTCCCCTTGAGTCCCCTCCCCCCACAGTTAATCACTTCTATTAGGGAACACATTAACCCCTGCAGCGCCCCCTAGTGTTAACCCCTTCCCTGCCAGTCACATTTACACAGTAATCATTGCAATTTTATAGCAACGATCGCTGTGTAAATGTGAATGGTTCCAAAAATGTGTCAAAAGTGTCCGAAGTGTCCGCCGCAAGGTCGCAGTCACGAAAAAAAAATCGCAGATCGCCGCCATTACTAGTAAAAAAAAAAAAATTCAATAAATCTATCCCCTATTTTGTAGACGCTATAACTTCTGCGCAAACCGATCAATATACGCTTATTGCGATTTTTTTTTTTTTTTTTTTTTTTTTTACCAAAAAAATATGTAGAAGAATACGAATCGGCCTAAACTGAGGAAAAAAATATATATTTTAAAAAAAAATGGGATATTTATTATAGCAAAAAGTAAAAAATATTGTGTTTTTTTTCTAAATTGTCGCTCTTTTGTTTATAGCGCAAAAAATAAAAACCGCAGGGGCGATCGAATACCACCAAAAGAAAGCTCTATTTGTGGGGAAAAAAAGGACGTCAATTTTGTTTGGGTGTAACGTCGCACAACCGCGCAATTGTCAGTTAAAGCGACGCAGTGCCGAATCGCAAAAAGTGCTCTGGTAAGGAAGGGTGTTTAAAAGCCCTGTATTGAAGTGGTTAAAGGAGAAGTCCAGCCAAAGCTTGTTTGACTGGGCTTCTCCTATGGACCACAGGAGTGCAGTTCGTTTTGCACACCTGTAACCCGTCTTCAGCAGAGAGCGGACTGAATCTTCTCTCTGCTGGCATCGCGGTTTTAAGTCCAGGCACTGCGTCATCCCGACAATGGAAGTCTGGATCCGCCAGGTGCCTGGTCTGACACCCGTCTCAGCCTCTCAGTGAGCGGCTGAGACGCCCGCTCTGCCCCCTCCACAGCTCAGCGCTCCAATTAGTGCAGAGGGAGATGAGCTGACTGACAGTCTACAGCTCTCTGCTCACGGAGCTGTGAAAACCGAGTGATTGGCAGTGTTAAATCGCTCGGTTTTCAGTGCAGAGGCGACAGTTGACAGATGCTGCATCCACCTAGGTAAGTATAAGACCCCTTTCACACTGAGCTGCAGCTGCGTTGGCGCTAAAGCGCCGCTTGTTTTAGTGGCGATTTTAGCACGGTTTAAGCAATGCTTTTCAGCCACTAGCGGGGCGCTTTTAACCCCTACTAGCAGCCGATGAAGGTTAAAAACGTCCGTGTTGTGGCGCTTCCGAAGTACTTTTCAGGCACTTTGGAAGTGCTGCCCATTTATTTAAATGGGCAGGGTTTTTTTTTAGGAGCGCTGTATACAGCGCATCCAAACCGCCTCAAAGATGCTGCTTGCAGGACTGTTCTTAAAGTACCGCAAGCCCACCGCCCCAGTGTGAAAAGTCACACTGAAATGAATGGGAGGCGGTTTTCAGGCATTATTTAGAGACTATTTCTAGCGCTAAAACGCCTAAAAACAGACTCCATGTGAAAGGTGTCTTAGGCCTCATACACAGACGTTTTAAAAAATGGGCTGTAAGGCTAGTAACAACACCTGGGGGAAAAAAGCAGCGTTAATGCGATTTTATTAGCGGTTTGATTTGGCGTCAATGCGCGTTTAACTTAGTTTATTAAGCATTAACGATAAGGCGCGTTAAAAAAAAAAAAAAACATCCCCCTGCTATTTTCCACTCTCAAATTACCCACATAAACAGCCTGTGCTTTGGAAGTAATAGTTGGTGACAACAGGGTCTTTTTAAAACTTAGAGGAGTGCCGACTAAAAATTTTTTAAAAGTCAGCAGCTACAAATACTGCTGTCTGTTTATTAAAAAAAAATAAAAATCGGACACTTACCTGTCCTAGGGTCCAGCGATGCGGGGGAACGAAGCCCCCCCCCCCCCTCGTTCCCTGCGGCGCTGGCATCCTTACTGTGGGCACCCGGCTGTGGCTCCACTGCGCATGCGCGAGTGGCGCCGTGCGCCGTGATACGATGCTCAGTCATCTGGGACGCGTGACAGGTCCCAGGTGACTGTGCAGCGCCGGGGGGAAGTGATGTCAGTGCCCGGGCATTGAAGGTGGCAGACTACGAGGGACCCCCTAGCAACAGGCATTTAGAGGTGAGTAAAAAAGAATTTATTTTTCCAAATAAAAAAAAAATATATATATATATATATATATATATATATATATATATATATATATATATATATATATATATATATATATATTATATATATATATATAGTAATTTTTAATTTTTTTTTTATAATTTTTAAGCCCCTTTTTTTTTTTTTTTTTTTTTTGGTGGCAACCAAAAGGCACTGTTGAAAGTGTTGGCTTGGCACAGCCCTGTCACTTTTGGTGGACTTCTGGATCGGCATGTAAGAGAAAAATATATGTAAAGGTGTGATCTAAGAAGAAATTTTAATAAATATTATCTTGGTTTGATCGAGACTCTTGTTACTTATTCAAAGTGACGTTTTTTCTTTTTTTTTAAAACCTTTTGTATAGGCAAATCTCTGCACAGATTGGGGTTTTCCTTTTTTCTACAGATGTGATCTGATGTTTGAATGTTTCTTTATCGAAATTACTTTGTTGTGTCATGTAATGGTGGCAGTTTTCTCTTTGGGTTTGAATACATACACTTCTTACAACATATATCTTTAATTTGCAGTTACCTTTGGGACTGTAATGTGCTCCCTTGTCAAGACTTGTTTGGGGATGGGTGTTTTACATGGAATACATAAAGGAAATCTAAAGCAAAATTCTATGTTAGGAAATCAATGTGTCCTCAGGTCTGTTTGGAAGATCTGACTGACATTCACTTTCATAAAAGGGTGGCAAAATGTTTTAACTGTTGAAAGAAAATGGTGTCTTTTATGAAAAGAATCATGCTTGTCTAGGTGGATGCTGCATCTGCCAATCTCTCCAATCTCCCATTGGCTTTGACACTGAGCCGAGCGATCAAACGCTGCCGATTGCTCGGTTCTCACAGCTCCATGAGCAGAGAGCTGATGACTGTCAGTCTCCACACTCTGCTCTGTCTACCCCCCCCCCCCCCCCCGACTTCATTAATCGGATCCCGACTTCATTGTTGCGATCCTGCCTGAGCCTGGACTGGCTTTGTGATGTCAGGAAGCCCCGCTGTCTGCTGAAATCAAGTCGCAGGGGTGCAGAAAAACTGAACTCCTGTACATAGAAGTACAGCCAGTCTAGAAAATGTTGTACTTTTAGCATGTACCTAAAGCAATTTCAGGCTTTTCTATTTATTGTCTTTCAGTGAAGGCTAAAACTGGCCATACGTTATACAATTTTCTTCTTTGATTTCCTTTAGATTTATCTTAACCACATCAATACAGGGCACTTTCCCTCCTTTCTGCCCAGACCAGCTTTCGGCGCTGTTGCATTTTGAATGACAATTGCGTGTACAAATAACGTTGTACCCTAATGAAATTTTTATTATTTTCACCCCACTAATAGAGCTGTCTTTTGGTGGTATTTGATCACCACTGGGGTTTTTATTTTTTGCGCTACAAATAATAAAAAAAAAAAGACCAATTTTGAAAAAAATATATATTTTTATTTTGTTTCTGTTACAAAACTTTGTAAATACGTTTTTTTTTTTTCTCCTGCACTGATGAGGCTGCACTGATGGGCACTGAGTGCCATCCCTATTGGGCATCGATGGGCATCCTTGGTGGTCCTGGGAGGGGGGGGGGGGCTCTGCTGTACTTGCGTCTGTCAGTACAACGTGGAGGAAAAGCCGTTCCTGTTTACACTGTGATTGGACATTGCTAATCACGTGGTAAAGAGCTTACGCCGGAGGCTCTTTACCAAGATCGGAAAGGCGATTAATATCTATCAACACATACGGTATAAGTCACAATATATGAAGAGTGATCTATAGGCAGAAGAGCATGTGATGGTTGCGTGACTATGACTGGAGAGAAAGTTGGAGCAGAAAATGAGTAGTGAACTTCAGAAAACAAAGATCGGACTCTGGTAAGCATAGTGGGGAGTGAGCTGTGTGTACAGGTCTCACTTCTGGAAATATTAGTACTATGGGCTGTGACTTGGAAGATGAGCAATATAATGGAATTTTCAGGTGAATGTACAGTAAGAATATGAGGTGTTGAGGAGTGTATATATCTTATATAAGGTATGTTGTACAGGGCAGCACGTGGAAGAACAAGTTACTTAAAGAGGAGTTGAGATGCCCCAGGGGTGACGGGTTGTATAATGTGAGTAATCTAAAATGATTAGTAGAGTGGAGAGCAAGGAACTCTGGAGACCTTGCAGGATGTTGTGGGAAGAAGGATAACAGTGGGAGTGCAGAGTAATATACTGTAGTTGGGGGGGCATTTGGATCATGTGCTAGGTAGAGGGTTGACATGTTGCGCATAAGTAAAAATATGTATTGATGGGTGCTGATAAGAACAGTAGTAGACCAGAAAGAAAATGATAAAATGTGCAGCGAATGTCACAGGAGGAGTTGAGAAATGTCTCCTAATGAGGTGTGACAGATTGTGCAAGTATAGACGTAGGTTGCAGGTTGTAGGTGGTTTGTACTGGAAAGTCTACAGTGTAAGGCCCCATGCACACGAGACGCAGATGCAAACTCTGCTGAACGCGTGTTTTAAAAAGCAGAAACCTGCGTTTAAAAACGCGCGTTTGGCTGTGTTTTCATGCCGCGTTTAGACGCGTTTAGACGCGTTTAGACGCGTTTGCGTCTATAAGCATTTGTAAAGATAACATCATACAGACCCTCCCCAAGCTCAGAAAGCATGTATTAACTATTTCTGCCATTCTGATCAGAGTGAGCAGCAGAGAGAGCAGTTGTACACTTGCATTTGCCTCTCTTTCTGTGTTTTTTTTTTTTTTTTTAAATGGATCCCATATTGATTATATGTCAGGAAATGCTCCTGATGTTGCTCTTGATGAGGCAGCAATGTCATCGCAAATTTGTATGAGAGGTCCAGAATCAGAGCTTGTCGATATTGGACCCATCCGTTGATGGCACAGCGAATGTCCGTTGGATATTTCACAAACATGTATGCATTTCACAAACATGTATACATCAGTGAGTATATATGCTCTATGAACTATCTAAACTAATTACGACATTTTAAACAATTTTTCTAGTATTTTTTTATGGTTTACCATCATATTTCTGGGTTTTCTGGTCAAAAAAATTGGGTTCCTTTTAAAAAGGCTTATAAACGCAAACGCGGCTAAACGCAGGTGCCTGCGTTTAGACGCGTTTAGACGCGTTTTGCGTCTGAAACGTGGAAAAGCAAAGTGTCTGAAAGCATTTTTTTTGCTTCTGGAAAAACGAGGTTAAACGCAACTGCATAAAAACTGGAAAAAACTAGACTGTGTGCATGGACACATAGGATAACATTGCATGCGTTCAGGTGCAGTTGAAAAAAGTGTCCAACTGCCTCTGAACGCGCGTTTAACTGCGTCTCGTGTGCATGAGGCCTTACCAGTGAAACAACGATCAGAACAACTTTTTTATTTATTTTGTATCTGATAGTCATTTGTGATTTGAGCTGTCTACTACATTGAGCATTGTATGGGAGAGGATCGCACTGACAGGCAAGTGCAAGCTAAAATGGAAAACAAGGCAGAATCTCTTATGATCAAGCCATAGCCTTACATAATCCACTTTTAATATACACTACTCAAAAAAAAAATTAAAGGAATGCTTTATAATCAGAGTATAGCATCAAGTAAATTCAACTCCTGGGATATTGATCTGGGCAGTTTAGTAGGGGGGTTGTTAATCAGTTTCAGCTGCTTTGATAATGAAATTAACAGATGCACTAGATGGGCAACAATGAGACGACCTCCAAAACAGGAGTGGTTTTACAGGACTTTTTATTTCTTTCCCCTACTCTTTTCTTTCTGTTTTTACTAGTTTTGCATTTGGCTAGGGTCAGCGTCACTTCTGGTAGCATGAGGCGATACCTGGACCCTATATATATGGGGTTGCACAGGCAGTCCAACTCCTCCAGGATGGCACATCAATACGTGCCATTGCCAGAAGGTTTGCTGTGTCTCCCAGCACAGTCTCAAGAGCATTGGGAAATTAATACCATTGACTCACTCTTGACGTGCTAAAGGCACATTTTGCACATGCGTTTATCAAGGAAAGGAGGAGGTAAATTTACATGGTGAGTAATGCCTGATTCACACTTATGGCATTTTTGGTGCTTTTTTACATTTTGAAGATTTGCACTACAGAACGTGTTCCATAGGAAACCATGTTAAACGGACTGTAGTGCAAATCTGCAAAATGCAAAAAGCACTAAAACTGCATAAGTGTGAATCAGGCCTAAGTCCCAGGTCACACCAGTCAGTGTAGACTCCCTTGCGCGTCACGTGTGATGTGGGAACCCGCAGTGGATTCGCAGGGTTCCTGCATCTCACTAGTGTGAACAGAGACTAAAATGGGAAGCTGGTGGAAGTTAAATTGGCTGCAGATAACAGACTGATCCCCTCAGGGGTGCTTTCGTTTCACCAGCAAATAACCGCTTGAGATTCAACATTCTGATGTAAACTAATTTACTATCGCATACTCTGATTCAGAGACTTTTCTGCAAATAAAGTGTGGTGTAATCCTGTGACCAAAGCATTCCTGCACTGTAACTGGGGACAAATTTTAAAGAGACCCTGTCACCAGCTTACAGCTCAACTCCAGGAATTTTGCAAACCCTTCCTTGCACTTGGGCCGCTCCACACTGCAAGGGTTAATCTTGGGGCGCAGAGTAATTAGCCCTGCGATGCAGGCAAGAATGACGTGGGACAGTCCAGAGCTTCAGACAGAAACCGGTCTGGAGTAAGGTAATGGACTTTTATCCATGCAGCCTTGGACTAAACCTTCTCTGAATAGTGGTGGTTTGGAGTAAACGACTGTGCGGAGGGGACTTGATCGGGAGCTAGGAGATGGTGGCTATCGTATGTAGCGTGGGCTACTACAGTGGTTTTCAGCATCCCACCAGATACAAAATCTGGATTAATACATCATGGACCAATGTGAATGGGGGCGGTGCGGGCGTCGGCAGTAAAGCAGGGCTATGTTTAGCGCTGTTTTACTGTCGTTTAAGCGGCGGTATTCGGCCGCTAGCGGTGCGGTTTTAACCTCAGCTAGCAGCCAAAAATAGTTAAATGGCTTTGCGGGCGGTATAGCCGCGCTGCGCCATTGATTTCAATGGGTAGGAGCAGTGAATACACCGCTCCTTCACCGCTCCAAAGATTCTGCTAGCAGGACTTTTTTTACCTTCCTGCTAGCGCACCGCTCCAGTGTGAAAGCCCTCCGGCTTTCACACTGCAGTGAAAGGACCCGCTTTTTTCAGGCGATATTTTTAGCGCTGTAACGCCTGAAAAAACGCCCCAGTGTGAAAGGGGCCTAAGAGTAACTCCTGGCAAAGGTGCTTCAGTGCTGTTACTACCTTTTGACACATTTTACCACAAGTCATTTTCCCTTTTTTAAGACAATGGTACAGATTCCTGCTGGATCCATGTTTTCCCTCATTTGGCTTTTTTACACTGGCGTTGGATTGTGTAAGAACAGTACTATGCACAGCAAGCTTTTGTAAAGCATTTTTTAAAACCTTTTCATCAAGCTTTGAGCAGCTTTTGTTAAAGCTTTTAAAGAATACTACATTTCCAGTCTAGAGATGGTAAATACAGATATTAATAGAAGTGCTGACTGCCACTTAAAGATGACACTGAGCTTTGCCTGCAGCTCAAAGTCCCACTGACTTTATTTGTTTGTTGTATATGACTGTTCAGGGTCTGCGCTTCACCTGCTTTTCATTGTGCTGCGTTTCTTTGAAAGTATCATGGGCCTTTTTAAGGTGCGTTTCAACTGCAGGCAAAGCAAGTCAAGCACAACCTTTTTTCCAATTAAATGCCCATCATATCATTCTCTGCAGCTATTACCTTTTTGTACCACCACCCCCGTCCCTTTAGAATGTAAGCTCTACGAGCCGGGCCCTTCTGTACCTTTTTTTGTATTGTACTGTAATTGTTGTCCCCCCTATACATTGTAAAGCGCTGCGTAAACTGTTGGCGCTATATAAATCGTGTATAATAATAAATAATGCAACTGCATGTGTTCAAATGAAGACTTTATCACCTGTTAACATGAACTCTTAGGCTGGCCATACATTATACAATTTTCTTATTCAGTTTCCTTTCCTTCATTTACCTAAACTACCAGTATGTAGTGTAAGGGCCTGCCTCACTGCATACAAATTGAAAGAGTTTAGGTTTGACCTCATTATATGGTTTTGGTAAACCTAAAGGAAAATTGTACCAGAAAATTCTATAATGTATGGCCAGCCTTGGAGTGCTTTCACACTGAAACCGCTGGCTATTAACGCCAAAGCGCTGCTCATTTTAGTGACGCTTTAGCACTGTTTAAGTGGCGCTTTTCGTCTGCCGGTAGCGGGGCGCTTTTAATCTCCCCCCCCCCCCCCCCCCCCCCCCCAAATCCAGTTTTGCTGCTATTTCAAGGCACTTTGAAAGCACTGCCCATTCATTCCAATGCTCTCGGGGTGCAGTGCTTGTGTGTACTATGGCGCCTTGGTTGATGGCAGGGGTCCTGACACTTTGGGAAGCCGGGTCTCTACTTTTTGTGGAAGTTTATATTTGACATCCTTTATTTTTTGTTTTGTTTTGTCCATTGATAAATAATTTAAATGCGGAGTTGTAAAAGGGATTGTAAAGTCAGACTAATGCATTCTATGTGTGCCGCAGCCCCTCCAATACTTAACTAAGCCCCATCTCTATCCAGCGATGCCCACGAGTCCTTCGGCTGTCTCGGACTCTCCTCCTGATTGGCTGAGACAGCAGTGGCACCAGTTAGCCAATTAGTAGCGAGGGTGGGCAGGTCCGAACTGGGGCTCTGTGTCTGAATGGATACAGGGAACTGTGACTCGGTTCGGGTGCCCCCATAGCAAGCTGCTTGTTGTGAGGACACTCAACAGGAGGGAGGGGCCGGGAGACCCGAGGGGGGGACCCGACAAGAGGAGGATCTGGGCTGCCCTGTGCAAAATCGCTGCACAGAGGTAAGTATATGGCTCAATGTACATGGGACGTTCTAATACCTCTCCTGAACGATTTAACTTGACAGATAGTAACCAACGTTTAAAAAATGTCTGTTTTGCCGTGTTTACATGGTGTGTTTGAGTTTAGAAGCGTTTTTTTTTTGACTATTTCCTTCAAATAGTCAAAAATGTATCTCCCATTAAAAACGCCTATAAACGAAGTTCGGCTAAACGCGAGTTACCGCGTTTACAAGCTGTTACAGGTATTTGGCATTTCAGATGTACTGATAAGATAACATAGAGGAGAGTTCAGGGGCAGCTAAAAAAAAACACCCAACTGCTCCTAAACATCCGTTTATCAGCAGCAGTGTACATGAGGCCTAACATGTTTGTTATTTTTAGAAAAAAAGACTTTACAATCGCTTTAAGCTGGTAATGTTAACATTGGTGGAATACAAAAAATAAATAAAAAGCAAATATCATACCATAAGACCCCTTTCACACTGTGCCATCAGCGGTAAAGCAGCGCTATTTGGCCGATAGTGGGGCAGTTTTAGCCCCTCCCCCTAGTGGTCGAAAAAGGGGTTGAATCTGCCCGCAAAACGCTGCCACAGTGGCGTTTTGCCAGCGGTATAGCAACACTGCCCCATTGATTTCAATGGGGAGGAGCGGTGAGTTCACCGCTCCAAAGAAGCTGCAGGACTTTTTCTGACGCCCTGCCAGCGCACCGCTCCAGTGTGAAAGCCCTCGGGGCTTTCACACTGGAGTGAATGGAGCCGCTTTTTTTCAGGCGCCATTTTTAGCGCTGTATCGCCTGAAAAACACCTCCAGTGTGAAAGGGGTCTTACTATTATTGTAACATTTGTGTTTTATTTTTTTATTTTTTTGGAAGCACCAAGCTATAAACTGTCAGCATAATGTGTAATAATGTAATTATAATGTATAACCACTTCAGCCCCGGACCATTTGGCAGCCAAAGGACCAGAGGTCTTTTTTCAATTTCGCACTGCACTACTTTAACTGGTAATTGCGCGGTCATGCAATTTTGTAACCAAACGAAATTTGCGTCCTTTTCTTCCCACAAAATAGAGCTTTCTTTTGATGGTATTTGATTGCCTCTGTGATTTTTATTTTTTGCGATATAAACGGAAAAAGAGCGAAAATTTTGAAAAAAAAAGAGATTTTCTACTTTTTGTTATAAAAAAAATCTAATAAACTCAATTTTAGTCAAACATTTGGGCCAAAATGTATTCAGCCACATGTCTTTAGTAAAAAAAAATGCCAATAAGCGTATATTTATTGGTTTGCGCAAAAGTTATAGCGTCTACAAACTAGAGTACATTTTCTGGAATTTACACCGCTTTTAATTTATGACTGCCTATTTCATTTCTTGAGGTGCTAAAATGGCAGAGAAGTACAAAACCCCCCCAAATGACCCCATTTTGGAAAGTAGACACCCCAAGCTATTTGCTGAGAGGCATGTTGAGCCCATTGAATATTTTTTTTTTTTAGTCCCAAGTGATTGAATAAAGACAAAAATAAAAAGATTTTTTTTTTTTTTTCAAAAAGTTGTCACTAAATGATATATTGCTCACACATGCCATAGTTATATGTGGAATTGCACCCCAAAATACATTTTGCTGCTTCTCCTGAGTATGGGGATACCACATGTGTGGGACTTTTTGGGAGCCTAGCCGCGTACGGGGCCCCGAAACCCAAGCACCGCCTTCAGGATTTCTAAGGGTGCAAATTTTTGATTTCACTCCTCACTACCTATCACCGTTTCGAAGGCCATAAAATGCCAAAATAGCACAAAACCCCCCCAAATGACCCCATTTTGGAAAGTAGACACCCCAAGCTATTTGTTGAGAGGCATGGTGAGTATTTTACAGCTCTCATTTGTTTTTGAAAATGAAGAAAGTAAAAAAAAAAAATTTTTTTTTTCTTTTTTTCAATTTTCAAAACTTTGTGACAAAAAGCGAGATCTGCAAAATACTCACCATACCTCTCAGCAAATAGCTTGGGGTGTCTACTTTCCAAAATGGGGTCATTTTGGGGGGTTTTATGCCATCTGGGCATTCCATGGCCTCCGAAACTGTGATTGGCAGTGAGAAGTGAAATAAAAAAATTACACCCTTAGAAAGCCTGAAGGCGGTGATTGGTTTTTGGGGTTCCGTACGCAGCTAGGCTCCCAAAAAGTCCCACACATGTGGTATCCCCGTACTCAGGAGAAGCAACAGAATGTATTTTGGGGTGTATTTCCACATATGCCCATGACATGTTTGAGCAATATATCATTTAGTGACAACTTTTTGTAAAAAAAATATATATATTTTTTTTTTTTCATTATTCAATCTCTTGGGACAAAAAAAAAAAATATTTAATGGGCTCAACATTGCTCTCATCAAATAGCTTGGGGTGTCTACTTTCCAAAATGGGGTAATTTGGGGGGGGTTTGAACTGTCCTGGCATTTTATGCACAACATTTAGAAGCCTATGTCACACGTCACCCACTCTTCTAACCACTTGTAGACAAAGCCCTTTCTAACACTTTTTGTTTACATGAAAACATATTTTTTTTTTGCAAGAAAATTACGTTGAACCCCCAAACACTATATATAATGTTAAAGCAAAGGCCCTACAGATTAAAATGGTGGGTGTTGCATTTTTTTTTTCCACACAGTATTTGCGCAGCGATTTTTCAAACGCATTTTTTGTGGAAAAAAATACACTTTTTTTATTTTAATGCACTAAAACACACTATATTGCTCAAATTTTTGATGAAATAAAAAATATGATCTTAGGCCGAGTACATGGATACCAAACACGACATGCTTTAAAATTGCGCACAAACACGCAGTGGCGACAAACTACATACATTTTTAAAAGCCTTTAAAAGCCTTTACATGATACCACATTAGATTCACGGAGGAGGTCTACTGCTAAAATTACTGCCCTGGATCTGACCTTCGCGGTGATACCTCACATGCATGGTGCAATTGCTGTTTACATATGACGCCAGACCAACGCTTGTGTACGCCTTTGCGCAAGAGAAGGGGGGGCAGGGGTGCTTTTTTTTTTTTTTTTTGTTTTTTTTTTTATTTATTTAGCTTTTTTATTTTATTTTTAAACTGTTCCTTCCATTTTTTTTCTTTGTTATGATTTTTTTTGTTATCTCAGGGAATGTAAATATCCCCTATGATAGCAATAGGCAGTGACAGGTACTCTTTTTTTGAAAAAATTGGGGTCTATTAGACCCTAGATCTTTCCTCTGCCCTCAAAGCATCTGACCACACCAAGATTGGTGTGATAAAATGCTTTCCCAATTTCCCAATGGCGCGGTTTATATCCGGGAGGGGGGACATTCCCTCCCACTGCTTGTAAAAGCAGTCTAGAGGCTAATTACCCGCTAGAATTGCTTTTACATGAAAGCCGATCACTGGCTGAAAAGAATGATACCAAGATGATACCTACACCTGCAGGCATCATTCTGGTATAACCATTCAAAGTCCAGCAACATACTGGACATATATTGTAATCTTTTTTTTTTCATGCAGCCTCTTGGCTGAACGAAAAAAAGAGATTGATTGGTGGGTATGCCCACCATTAGAATACCTCCCTTCATCCACCCACTTCTAATGATGGGCATACATGCACCATTTATATATGCCGATGCATGGGGGCATCCTCCCGCAAAAGTTATGCCGTGTACACACGGTCGGAATTTCGACCGTATGTACGTGGCATTAGGAGCCAATCGCTCCTCCGCCCCCCCTGCTGCCCCCATGCTTCGGCATATATGCTCTTTTTTTTTAACTGTGGTGGTGAAATCACCTCCTACAGCGTTGGAGTCGCGGCTTTATGTATCGTGGGAGCAAACGCTGTTGCTGTCAAGATAAATAAATCCGCGTTGCAACTGAATGGCGCACCTGAAAACAAAAAAATGCTTAACACTAAAACACAGTAAACAAAATTACATACCTGAAAAGCAAGCATGATAAAACATGATAAAACATAATAAAACATTGCAGAATAGAATGGAGTAAAAAAAGAGCAACAATAGAGAGAGAATAGAGTGAGAGAGAGAACAATAAAACGACAACTATTTTTTATTTTTTTATTTTTTTGAGATTCACAGGTAAAAAAGCTCCTGACTGAAGCGACTGAATCAAAAACGCTACCACAAAAAAAATGTTAGCGATCGCAGGGATCAGGCCTGACTCTGCGAACGCTGCAGTTATGTGTGCTTAGTGTTTTGTAAGTGACAGTGATCGATCGATACTGCACTTGGGTGGGCTGGGCTGGGCGGAGGGGGAAAACGCAGGTGCTAGCAGGTATCTGGGCTGATCCCGCTAACAATGCGTTTTTTTTTTGGAACCCTAAACTGCTGGGACGCTAGTATAGATCTGATCAGATCAGATATTGATCTGTTCAGATACTGTACCACTAAGGGAGGTGTATGCTTTGCGCGTGGGTGTTTGCGGTACTGGCACTAACCTGGGGCGACGCAGACCTTATTTGACCCTAAAACCTAATTGATATCACCCGCCGGGCGATCAGGGGGTTAAACCGTTATTGGGTAATAAATGGCGGGTGCCCTGACAGTATAAAAAATAAAGCTAACTAACCAGCGTCACCCGTAACAGTAATACAAAAAAAAACTGGTTACCTAGCGACACTAATGCAGCGATCAGAAAAACGATCGCTTAGTGACACTGGCAAAAGGGGGTGAAAGGGTTAACTAGGGGCAATCAGGGGGTTAAAACTTTATTAGGTAATATATGGGGGTACCTGACGCTATATAAAAACCTGACGGGGAACCTAAATAACGAAATAACTAACTGGCTAACCAGCGTCACCAGTGACAGTTATACAGTGATCACTGGTGAAAGGGTTAACTCTAGGGGCAATCAGGGGGTTAAAACCTTTATTTAGGTTGTAATATGGGGGTACCTGACCTATAAACCTATTTATGAACCTATATAAACATGGCGGTTACCTAAAAAAAAAAAATGGTTACCTAGCGACACTAATGCAGCGATCAGAAAAACGATCGCTTAGTGACACTGGCAAAAGGGGGTGAAAGGGTTAACTAGGGGCAATCAGGGGGTTAAAACCTTTATTAGGTAATATATGGGGGTACCTGACGCTATATAAAAACCTGACGGGGAACCTAAATAACGAAATAACTAACTGGCTAACCAGCGTCACCAGTGACAGTTATACAGTGATCACTGGTGAAAGGGTTAACTCTAGGGGCAATCAAGGGGGTTAAAACCTTTATTTAGGTTGTAATATGGGGGTACCTGACCTATAAACCTATTTATGAACCTATATAAACATGGCGGTTACCTAAAAAAAAAAAATGGTTACCTAGCGACAGCAGTGACACTAATACAGCGATCAGAAAAACGATCGCTTAGTGACACTGGCAAAAGGGGGGTGAAAGGGTTACCTGGGGGGCAATCAAGGGGTTAAACCTTTATTAGGGGGGGGGTAGGGGGCTACCTTGGACCTAAAACTAACTGCACTGACAGTTATTACAGTCACACTGACACTAAATGCAGTGATCAGTAAAAAAATGATCACTGCAATTAGTGACACTGTGACTGGGGGGGGAGGGGGTGATCTGGGGGGTGATCTGGGGGTGACAGGGGGGGTGTTTTGTGTGCCTATGTGTACTGGTGTCAGTGTACTGTTGGTGCACTAACCTTTAGACGTTCACAGCTCGGCGTTCCGGTCACATAGACCGGCGCACCGAGCGTGACATCACTTCCTCTGCCTGTGTTTTGATTGACACAGACAGAGGAAGCATCTGATTCGCCAGGAGCGATCGCGAGGGGGTGGCCAGAAACCACTGGCCGTCCCCTCATCCCGGATCGCTCCTGAAGCGATCCCGACCGTCCCCGCCGGCCGGGGGGGGTCCGATCGGACCCCCCACCCGCCGGAAGAATGGCACGTACAGGTACGTGGTTCTGCCTGTACGTGCCATTCTGCCGACGTATATATATACAGGGGGCGGTCGGCAAGTGGTTAATCTGTGCTTTGTCATATCTGATACTAATACATTTTATTGTCTCTCATCCACTCAGGTAGAAAATGCTACCAATCAGATTGTGATGAACTGTGCTGATATTGATATCATTACTGCTTCATTTGCTCCTGAAGGAGATGAAGGTAAGTTTATTCTATTATTAGTATTCTATACATGTGGCAATAACGATTGTACCACACATTTGGTATTGCTGCACATGCCAGCGTGCAATATTTCTAGTGTCATCATTTGCTGGTAATTCTAAATGGATGGGGTGTAAAAGCTTTCGGGTAACCTGTAGACTATTTTGTGTACTGTAGTGTGTTTTTTTTTTTTTTTTTGTTTTTACATTTCACTGGCATGCAGTGTTTTTAAGTCTCAACATATTTGGTATTGGTCTACCCAACATGACCCAATCTTTTTTATTTTTTGTTATATTTTTGTTTGTTGCCCAAAAATTGGGTATTTTTTCACGGTCTAGTTGAAATGGTTCTAAAGGCAGACTGTTTTAATATACAGTTGGACAATTATTGCAACATAAAAAAATTCAACTGCTACCATCTTATTCTACAAGGTGCCTGCATTCAGAAAATATATATTGTTTGGGGTTTTTTTCTTAGTAATGTTGTGGCCTAAAATGTGCATAGTAGAGTGTGCAGAAAATAAAAGGAACTCCATAAATGTACTCCTAAAAAAGGTCAGGCGCTGTATGGAAAACCAACCTATGGCAGTCAGTGTAATAAATGTTAGCCCTCAGCAGCTAGAGGGGAACCAAAGCACCAGGGATGGTATTGTGCAAAGGAACAAACCACAAAAGATTCCTCTTAATCCAGCTGCACCGCCACCTTATGCGTTCAACCTGTGGTCTGTCATTCCTTCCATTGGGTGGATACCCATGCGACATCTGGCACCTACACACCTTTTGGTCGCCCCCCAGCCCTGGTCTTGATAGGCCTGATTAAAAGATAAGTGCACCTTTTACATAAAAAATAAATGCAAATCTTTTATACAGGTCAAAATGTGCATATTTATTTTTTTACGTGCACCCGTAATCAGCAGATTGTGAGTGCAATGCCAGTATTCTGCACACTCCCAGTCAGCCCGCACCTCCTGTACAGGCAGACAGTTACTGTAGGGCTTGACAAATTTGCTTTGAATCTAGGAGCCAGTTAAAAATTAGGAGCCAGTTTTTTTTTTGTTTTTTTTTTAGCGTAGTATGGATTTTCAGCGCCTGGGGTAAGGCCAGTAATTTTCGCCCACAAAGGAGCACCCAGTCAATAACGCCAATGTAACGCCAATACATCAGGGTTCTGGGCTTGCCAGAAAGAGTAAGGCTAGGTTTACACTGCAGCACAAGCGGCTCACAGCAGGGGTCCGGTGCGTCCCCATTTTACCGTTTTTCAGATCCGATTTCAGTCAGAATTTTTGGTTGAATTCGGACCTGGAGCGGACCAGAATATGCACAGGACGCTTCTGCAATTAGCTCCAAATCTGTCCCGGAGCCCTGTGAATCGGCTCCATAGAGAGCCGGTCACAATCTTCTAACATGCAAATTGGATGCGGAGAAACCCACATCCAATTTGCAATAGTGTGAACCCAGCCTGACACTAAAAACCTGTTATAGGGGGGAAACTCCTTATTGTGCCTAATGCATCAAGACTGTAGCATGTAAAACACCCTCGTCTGCTGCCTAATGCAGCTTAAGGCTGTCCAAAATATGTCTTTACTGCTCATCTAAATGAAGCCTTAGACACTTTAAAATACAAAAAAGGAGGAAAGTGTCCCAGTGCAGCTGATCTTCTGTTTACTCTTTGCAGCCACTTCCTGCCTACATGTGTGTCCCCCACAGGGGCTCTATCGCATATCTAGCTGCCTCATCTCCCCTACTCCACCTCACAGCACACAGCACACAGTACATTTTACAAGGAGTGCTGTCTCAGAATGTCACAGCACAGACACACCCCCCGATGGCTGCCCTGCACACAGCCCAGGCAGCTCCCCTGCACCATCCTCCACCAGAAAACCTCCCCCTCCGAGTTTGTCTACTCTATCAGGTGGAGGCTACAGAGGCTTCCGGGTCACCCTCTGCCGAAGCCTGACCTCCACCCGCCGACTCCTCCCGCACTGTGTAGGTGGGCTCTGGGGAAGCCCAGCTTGGCGGTGATGTGGCGTGGGCAGCAGAAGAGAGCCAACACAGCTCTCTGAGAGAAGCCATTCATGCTCGGACCCTGCTCGAGCATTGGAAGAGGAGTGGACAGCGGCCGTGTGAGGAGAGGAGGCCAGCCCCCTCCTCTCCCATGTCACTCACAGTCCGACATCGGACTACTGCCCGCCTCCCGGGAAACCATGGAGGACCAGCCAGGGGGAGCGAGAAGGATCAGCTGCCCCGCACTGCATGTCTGGGGTGTCGGGAGCTGCAGCGAGTGGGCTGGTGGTAGCTCAGGCACAGTTTCTGGTCGCCATGGCGACCTGGCGCCTGGGGTTTGTCGAGCCCTGAGTTACTGAACTGCAGGAAGACTCCATGAACTACGAGATCGCTCACCAGCGACCTCGCAGTTCATTGGGGTCTGCAGGCCTTCTGTAGTTCATTCATTCACAGGAAACTGTGAATGAATTGACGTGGCTGTGTGGGCAGAGTGCTGCACAGTTGTGTTGTTTTTTAAATTGTGACACCAGGTGCGGGGAGAAGATGCCCTACCTGCTGTTGCAGAGTGGGGTATGCTGGTGGCGAGAAGTGTGTGTGTGTGTGTATAGGAGCATGTTACATCCTAAATCTGGGTGTAACATGCTTCTAAAGGTGACGTTGTCCTTTAAAAAATGCCTCGGCAGTGAAAAGAATAGAGGAAGTAAAATGGCGTTTTTGTTTCCTCCATTATTTTCTGGTTCAATAATTTAAAACAGAGAAAGCACCTAATCTGCCCATGCAGGGGCTAGAACTGACAACATGAGTACAGTAAGGCTTATATGGTGCTGATGGGGGGGGGGGGGGGGGGAGGAATAACCTCATTAATCAAACATGATAGATCTGAACACAAGACAGGGAGGTCCAGGAAAGATTCACATAACTGGCGGTTGTAAACATATATAGGTTTCCTCATTATTTTCATGTTGAAATGCAGATTTCAGGTTGATTATATCATAGGATAAGTATCAGAGGTGGTTGGAGAGATTAGTGTTTAGTTTATTTAAAAACCTCATCTGGAAAGGACATGTTTAGTAATACAGTTACGCCTTGGTAATTCATGTCCAATGTGGCTGCTGGCTGTATCATTAAGATGAGCTGATAATGGTAGCCATGTGTGGGCAGTATTGCCCCATAAGTTTTAATTAAAGCTAAGACTATTAATCTTCCTCACAATCCACACATATGGCATTATGTTATAGCAGTAGTATACCACCTGATGGCATACTACCTTTGAGGTCACTGCTGCGTTTTACGCTGAATCCCACTGCCATATTGTAATGTCAGAAATGGCGGGAAGATCCTGTATGTGCACAAAGGTGACCGGCCTTCGCTGTGCCAAGTGGTTCTAAAGTCAAAAGGTTTCTTAGTTTATCTTTTTTTTTTTTTTTTTTTTTTTTTTTTTTAATAAACATGGTATACTTGCCTGCTCTGTGTTATGGTTTTGCACAGAGCAGCCCAGATCCTCCTCTTCTCGGGACCCTCGCCGGGTCGCCCCTTCTTGGGTCCCCACTCCTGGCCCCTCCCTCCTGCGGAGTGCCCCCACAGCAAGCAGCTTGCTATGGGGGCAGCCGAGCCGCTGCTGTGTGTCCATTCAGACACAGAGCCATGGTTTGACACCGCCCCTTCTCTCCTCATTGGCTCACTGACTTTGACAGCAGTGGGAGCCAATGGTGCTGTGCTGCCATCTCAGCCAATGAGGAGGGAAGTCCTGGGCAGCTGAGACACTCCAGCGCCATGACTGGATCGAGATGGGGCTCAGGTAACTATTAGGGGGGCTGCTGCACACAGTTTTTATCTTCAATCATAGAATGCATGAAGATAAAAAAAAACCTTCTGGCTTTACAACCACTTGAATACCTCATTATTGGCTGAGACAGCAGGGCACCATTGGCTCCTGATGCTGTCACTTAGTCAGTGAGCCAATGAGAAGGGGGGGGGGGGGGGTGCCACAGCTCTGTTTCTGAATGGACACTGAGCAGCGGCTCGCGTGCCCCATAGCAAGCTGCTTCTTATGGGGGCACTTGGCAGGAGAACATGAGCCACGGCGAGGGGTCTGATAAGATGAGGATCTGGGTTGCTCTGTGCAAAACCACTGCCCAGAGCAGGTAAGTACGGATACTCCTCGTTTAATGACTGCTCGGACTTACCACCAGCTCTCCCCATCCGAACGCGATATACATCATTTTATTGTACAGTACAGAATTTTTGTTTGCGTTCTGTACTTATGCAAATTAAAAACAACGTTATTGAGCTGGAGTTTTGTGTTTTTAGACCTTTTTTTATTTTTTTTTAGTACAGTAGTTAAGAATGCTTTAAATATTGATTACTTGTGGCTCCTCGTTTAAAGACCAATTCATTTAATGACCTGGTCGTTAAGTGAGGGGAGCCTGTATAACATGTTAGTTTTTTTAAATAAAATTAAAAATAGACTTTAGTATCACTTTAAGTACTGTGCAGGATTTTTTTTTTTGCAATATTACTGATATCCTAATATGAGATTATGAGATTCAGTGCATGTGCGATAGTGACCTAGGTACTGCGCATGTGGTATATGTGCACCATATTGCCTTGCTCACAGTGGCTGCACATGCACGATAGTTGATTATCTGGTTGTACGGTAGGCTACACACGGTTTCTGAAGGCCAGGGCAGAGCTGAAAATATGTAGGTTCTAATTGTGCCCGGCGAAAATATGTAGGTTCTAATTGTGCATGCTTGGGAGAGTTAAAATGTGCAACATTGGCAAAAAAGGCACTGAAAATTATGGAGCTTGTAGTGAGTAAAAGCTAAGTCTGGGCATAACTGAGCTGGGAATTGAATGCGGGTTCACCGGAGTGTCAGGAGGTAAAGCAGTCACACTGATCTCCCATAGAAATTCACCAGGGATGTGACCGCATCCTGATACATACCAAAAACAGGTGGACAGGCTAAAGCATGAAGCTGCCTGCCATCTGCAGACACCATGTGCTGACCCTAAACGCCTCTATCCATTCATTCTGCTAGTCCGTGACTGAGGGGCACAATGTGCTGGCATTGTCCTTGACTGGTACTATTGGAACGTATCTGTAACAGCACCTTCCCCACAACTATACAAAAAACTCCACCTACCCTGACAGCAAATATGGCTGTTGGCCTGGATTCTTTCACTTCCTGTTTACAAAGCATGTTTCTCTATAGTGTGTGCGTGTCTCAATCCAGAGCACTGAGTGTCCTTTCTCTCTGCTGCCTCTGTCCTCTATCTGCAAGAATTACATTGGCAGGCAAGGGAGGAATCTTCGGCACACCGCCTGTGATTGACCGCCTCAGCTCTGTTCCTGTGTGTCCCTTCCCTCCATACACTCTGCACAACTCAGTGAGGAGAGCTGAAACATAAGCTCCCTGCTTTCTGAAAACTCAGACAAGCTATATAAAGAGAATCCTGCAAATAAACAGGTTCAACTTCTGTAGGAGGATTCCATGAGGAGGCCAATCACTTCACTGTATTTATAAAAAGTCTTCTGTCTATAGTTTTATTATAAAAACATACATGGAGCAGTCAGATTTGCTCATTGAATTATTAGTCTCTTCTTCCTGCATTACTGGTCTTCTCTCACTGGCAGGTTTGTTGATCTGACGTCTCTCTGTTAGATAGCTGAATGCTTAGTAGTTGCAAACCTCTTACATGAAGTATGAAAAAATCTCATCCTTCTATACTTTGTCTCTCTACAAAGCATTACGTGTCATTTCTCCCTGCAGCCTGATTCCTATGTTATTAGCGGGACTCAGTTCTGGCAGCTTTTTCTGACACCAGGAGTTGAAACAGTGACAGGGGAAGGAGCTGAAGCACACAGCCTGTGCCTCATATCCACAGCCGTGCTTGTTCTCAATACTGTTCTGTCGAGAAATGCACCCCATTGAATATTGCCCAGGATGTACTGCGCATGCGCCTGTACGGAACAGCACAACAGCTGATTTGCCGATCAGCTGGGCTGACGTAACCAGGGCGCATGCACACATCTTAGGAGGTATCTCTCGATGGGAGATACCATTTTCACAGGCACAATCTAAACCTATAGAAACAGCGGGGGGGGACCGTAGTTCTGAAATTGTGCATCGCTGCTGCTGGAGGGCGACTAGTGGCTGTGTTAAAGAACTGGTTTTGTCTGTGTTGCTACCCACCCTTTCACACAGGCAAAACCGGCCCTTCAACACAGCAAAAAACCGGCCCTTCAACACAGCAAAAAACCGGCCCTTCAACACAGCAAAAAACCGGCCCTTCAACACAGCAAAAAACCGGCCCTTCAACACAGCAAAAACCGGCCCTTCAACACAGCAAAAAACCGGCCCTTCAACACAGCAAAAAACCGGCCCTTCAACACAGCAAAAAACCGGCCCTTCAACACAGCAAAAAACCGGCCCTTCAACACAGCAAAAAACCGGCCCTTCAACACAGCAAAAAACCGGCCCTTCAACACAGCAAAAAACCGGCCCTTCAACACAGCAAAAAACCGGCCCTTCAACACAGCAAAAAACCGGCCCTTCAACACAGCAAAAAACCGGCCCTTCAACACAGCAAAAAACCGGCCCTTCAACACAGCAAAAAACCGGCCCTTCAACACAGCAAAAAACCGGCCCTTCAACACAGCAAAAAACCGGCCCTTCAACACAGCAAAAAACCGGCCCTTCAACACAGCCAAAACCGGCCCTTCAACACAGCCAAAAACCGGCCCTTCAACACAGCCAAAACCGGCCCTTCAACACAGCCAAAACCGGCCCTTCAACACAGCCCAAACCGGCCCTTCAACACAGCCAAAACCGGCCCTTCAACACAGCCAAAACCGGCCCTTCAACACAGCCAAAACCGGCCCTTCAACACAGCCAAAACCGGCCCTTCAACACAGCCAAAACCGGCCCTTCAACACAGCCAAAACCGGCCCTTCGTGACCCCCGCAGTTTGTATTGGTTTCAATTGTGGCCGTGAAATGGTATCTCCCATCGAGAGATGCCTCCTACGATGTGCGACTGCGCCCTGGTCACGTCACTCCAGCTGATCGTCAAATCAGCTGAAGTGCGGCTCCGTCCTGCGCATGTGTGGGCACTATTAGACAAAACACCCTCCAATCAGGGCTTACAGCTGTGGCTGTGTGAAGACTTCAGACCCCCGCCCCTTGCTTCTAGAACTAAGAAGAAATCCTTTCCTGTTTTTAGATTGGTCTACAGAAGAAATGGTTATGTAAACTTGTGTAGGAGGATTTGTTTGCATCTCTGTATCACCTAATGCTAGTTACTTTACTGGGCACACGTGGGGGTTTACAACCACTTTAACCACTTTCCACCCAGGCCAATTCTGACATTTTCTCTTCTACATGTAATTTTTTCGCTAGAAAATTACACAGAACCCCAAACATTTGTTTTTTAGCAGAGACCCTAGAGAATAAGATGGCAGGCATTGCAACTTATCTCGTATGGCATTAGCAGCAATTGTTTTAACTTTTTTCCAAAAAAAATATCATGCATTAAAAAAAAAATATGAAAGATGTTATGCCAAGTAAATGGATACCTTACATGTCATGCTTTAAAATTGCACACGCTCGTGGAATTGCGTCAACTTCAGTACTTAAAAATCTTGTAAACATTTTTTTTACATGTTTTGAGTTAGAGGAGGTCTAATGCTAGAATTATTGCTCTCGCTCTAACGTTCGCTGCGGGCATCATTCAGAGCTCTGTCCCATACTGCCTCCCTGTGACAGCTCTGGGCAAATCACCAAACACCAGTGCTATCCTAGGTTTCTGCATGCCTGGGAAGCAGCTTGCAGTACTTGTGCAGGGTAGCAGATTGTTTTGAAAACCTATGCTTTTAGGAAACCACCCTTTTAGGGATCCATCCTTTAGAGCAGGGATCCTCAAACTACGGCCCTCCAGCTGTTGAGGAACTACACATCCCATGAGGCACTGTAAAACTCTAACATTCTCTGACATGACTAGGCATGATGGGAATTGTAGTTCCTGAACAACTGGAGGGCCGTAGTTTGAAGACCACTGCTTTAGAGCAAACCGTTTGCCTTTAGTTTTTCATGTTTTACTAAGAGAAGGCAGTACTACAAACTGATGATAAATCTGTAAAAAAATAAATAAAAATCTACAGATCAATTTAGACCACTTTATGTTAGAGGGACTAAAAGAGACCTGCAAGTACAGACTTGAAGCAGAACTTCAGTCATTTTTTCATCTTGAGACTGCAGTTCCTCTTTAACGTTTTAGACTACTTGTCTGTATGATTTAGAGTGTGTAAGATTAAATTGGAAAGGGTCAAGAAGGGGAGTCGGAAGAAAGGAAGCAAATCAAGTGGCGGTAGGCAATCTGCACAAGTAGCTTTGAGGCTTACGGAAGGAAACGCCTTTTTAAGGATGGGTGTGACAAGTGATGATGATGTATTTGATGGATGAGTAACTAACTCTGAAATGGACCAGAAGAGAGATCAAATGACGTGTGGGGTTTTTTCTTTGTAGTTTAGAACGATTTAGTGATGTGACCCATAAATGAAGGTTCATGCAGTGAGAATATATAAGGCTGTATTTGTTGTGCAAAGTGGGATAGGCAGAGGGCTGCTTTCTTTAAAACGCAGTGATAGTTGTTGTGTTTTAATGGATATAATGCACAGCATTTTAAAAAAGGGAATGTAAAAGTATTGCCAGTGAAAGGAAAACTTATAATATTGTATTTCAATTGGGAATTAGTGGAACCCTAGAGTTCCCTCAGAGGTTGGTATGGGTTCCCTGAACTGTGACTGATGCTACCTGCATAGCTTGTGTCCAAAGCCACTTGCAAAGCCATCGATATGACTAAAGGCCCATACACACGATCAGACTTTTTGACAGCCAACATGCAAATTAGCTGGTTTGGACCAACATCCGACCGTGTGTACGCTCCATCGGACCAACTTTTTCCAGGTTTCATCAGACTTTTGTTGGCTGTGTGAACGGACCAACTTTCTGCCAACAAAAGTCCGATGGACCAAAGTCCGACCGTGTGTACAGAAAACCATCGGACTTTTGTCCACAGTACAAACACGCATGCTCAGAACCAATGCAAAAGATCAGACAACAATATAGAAGTTGACCAAAGGTGGCGCTGGAGTATTCGAACGTCCTCTTTTGAAGTGTCGTCAGTACATTGAAACGTCACTACGTTCATGTTTGTTGACTCAAAAGTCTGACCGTGTGTATGCAATACCAACTTGAGGGCCAACGCCCTTTGGACAAAAATCCACAGGAAAGTTGGTCCACGGTCCGATCGTGTGTATGAGGCTTAAGGCTCACATTAAAAGAAGGCGTTTGAAGGAGTTAAAAACACCTCTCAAACGCCTATGCAAAAAATACAATAAACAGCACAAAGTGCTGTTCGCACTATCAAAACATGAAGCGTTAGCGTTGCTTCAAAATTAAAGTTAATGTTAAGTCAGGAGGCATTTGAAGCCTTTCAACGTCTCCCATTCACGTCTATGGATCGCTTCGCAAATGCTCTGGCAGGCAGTTGCGGGCGTTAAGATTAGGTAATTTCCTGTAATTGATGAGCATTAAAACTGCTCCACAAATGTCCATTCCAACACTTCAAAACTGCTCATGGGGCATTTGGGGAGTATTTTTAACTCGTCGTTAATGCCTATAAAACGCAAGTCTCACGCCCATACTAGCGCTATAGGAGCATTTGTTAAGCGTTAGAAATTTAGTTGAAAAGGTGATCTTTTTAGCTACCTGTGAGGGTGGGATTCTGATCACCACTGTAAGGGGCATTCTTTGCACTGACCACAGATGTAGGTCATTTCCTGTAAATGTTAACCGTGTTTACAGAGATATGAAAATTATTTCAAGGGTTCCTCTGGTGTTAAAAGTTTGCTAGAGACTGATTTGATAATGGTACATGGTAATGGTAGAGGCTGATAATGACACCATAAACAACTCATTCACTCCTTGATTATTTCCCGCCTTGACTACTGCAACTCTCTCCTTAATGGCCTACCCTTAAGCAGGCTAGCCTCCCTTTAGTCAATTTTTTTTTTCCCCTTTAGTCTATTATGAATGCTGCTGCTAGACTAATACACCTCACTAATCGATCCGTGACTGCCGCCCCTCTCTGCCAATCCCTTTACTGGCTTCCCCTACCCCACTGTGCAAAATTTAAAATGCTAACCATAACATACAAAGCCATTCACAACATCGCCCCATCTACATCACCAACTTCATCTGCAGATATTTCCCAAATCGTCCCCTCCGCTCCTCCCAGAACCTCCTGCTGTCTAGCTCCCTTGTTACCTCCTCCATGCTCGCCTTCAGGACTTCTCCAGAGCCTCTCCCATCCTCGAACTCCATGCCTCATTATGTCCGATCAGCCCCTACCCTGTCCACCTTTAAGAGATCCCTGAAAACTCATTTATTCAGGGAAGCCTATCCCACACCCACATAACTGTCCCTAAGCCACCCCCATCAAATCACTCTCTGCAGCTACTACCTTTTGTACCACCCCTCCGTCCCTTTTAGAATGTAAGCTCTATGAGCTGGGCCCTCCTGTCCCTTTTGTATCGAATTGTACTGTAATTGTGTTGTCCCCCCCTCTACATTGTAAAGCGCTGCGTAAACTGTTGGCGCTATATAAATTGTGTATAATAATTTAGAGTGCTGCTTTATTCCATCTTTTTGTTCATGTACATTTGTATGACAATATGTGTTTTTTGGCCATATGCACAACATTTCTCTAACATTTTATTACTGGTAAGTTAATATATCCAAACCCTTGAAATCATGTTTATTATATTGCAGCTTACCAGTCCTTAGGTGTGTTCTGGGGCTAATGGTAGCCTTCTTTGATATAGTCCAATTCCACTCTAGTTTCCTTCAGTCCTTGGATAGTTCTAGCACTGAATGGGTTGTGGGTTGGTGGTTCAAGAATCCAACTCTTGAGGGACTTCAGAAAAATCTGGTCTCTGGAACTTTTTGGCTATATGGCTGCCCTTGCAATGCTGAGCATCTCAACTCGAGGATCTTACTACATTTTGCACTTCCTTCATTGTAATATGTTGCAAAAAATGTGGCAGACCAACATTTTTGGTGATTCCCCACAATGCTAAAAGCTAGGAAGTCTACTCCTCAAGGTCTGTCCCCACACATTGAAGGCATACTTCGTGTGAGGAAAGGAACTTTCATCCCACTAAATTATCTGTGGGACCAATCCCTGCCTTATTTACAGCTAGGCCTGGTCCAGCATTTGGCCCTTAGCCAGGTCAGGGGTCAGATCTGTGTTCCAGAAACTGCCTGCTTACCATTCTTTGATTAAAACCTTTGTACAGGGTCTGCCATGTAGCTCCATCTAGGTGCTCTGCTGTTACTCTGGAATCTGAATTTAGTTGTCTTGCCAACACAACAGCTCAGCAGGGAGAAAGCTGTACTGCTTTTCTTTATTATTTTTTTTTTTTTTTTTTCAACCCGCTGTGGGTCTGAGTGTCTTTGGGACCTGCAGCCAACTACTTGATCTCATGTGTCAGAATTCCCTGTAGACTAACCCGGTACCTAGAGGAGGTAAGGCACAGGCTTGCATTTTGAAGCAACCAATCATGTACTTCTGATGCAGATAATAAAAATAATTAAAGCGGTTGTATACCTGCTGCTTTTTTATTTTATTTTTTACACACCTGTAAGGGAAAAGGCATAATGAGCTAGTATGCACCACATACTAGCTCATTATGAAATGCTTACCTTAAAACGAGGCCCCCGACATATCACCCGATCCACGCCGAGGGAGCTGACATGTTCCCTTGGCGTTTCTTCCGGGTATCGCGACTCCAGCGCTGTGAGTAGCTGGAGCCGCGATGTCATCACTCCCGCGCATGCGCGTAGGAGATTTCCTCCCGGCAGGGTCTGGTGACTGCTGGGCTTTCAGCCGAGAATCCCCTGTGCGCATGCGTAGCTGCAGTCAGCGGCTCATTGCGAGGGGAATATCTCCTAAACCGTACAGGTTTAGGAGATATTATTTATTTATTTTTTTTACCTACAGGTAAGCCTTATTATAGCCTTACCTGTGTAGGTAAAAGTTCAAATTTAGACCTATACAACCGCTTTAACATGTTGCACTTTCTACACTGTAATTTTTGCACATTTCACGTTATTGTACTTTGACATGTTGGTGATTTTAGCAGAACTAAAAGCAAATGTGGCTAACATCCCATATGGCTATCAAATAGGGCTGCAAATAACGATTATTTTCATAATCGATTAGTTGGCCGATTTTTATTGTTTTTGACTAATCCTAAGTTTGTTGTATAATTGGTATGTAAAGTTTAAAAAATAAAATAAAATTTATTGTTGAATATCTATTTGCAGTGGTAATAAAAAAAACACTATATGGTTAGGGAACAAAATATCGAATCCACTGAGAATAACAAACTGAATAGATACTGTATACTATTAGAGGTTGAATCTGGTACCTATCAGATTCAGACAACATTTTTATTTTAGGAAAAAAATATGTAAAATGACAATTTTTCAGACATGATTGTAATAAAATATTATGCATGTCTTAGGTAGCTTGATGCAGGCCATACACAAATTTTTCTTTAGAAGATTTTCATTTTAAGAACCTTTGTTCAATTTTATCATTAGTGGGGTCAAATCTACGTTCGTTTTCAACCACAGTAATGGGAAAATTTGACAGAGCAGAATAGGAAACTTTATTGATCGAATCAATTTTCAGACCGTGTATGTGGTTTTTTGTTCAGAAATTACCTTCATTTTAAAATTGAATGTTAAAAGCAAGTGAAATTTAAGAATGACATTCATCCCTTCATCAAATGGTTTTGCACAGAGCAGCCCTGATTCTCTTCTTCTGGGGTCCCCCACTGACTATTCTGGCTCCTCCTGCCTTCAGAGTGCCCCTATAGCAAGCTGCAAAGTATAGTATAAGAGTGCCCCTACAGCAAGGTAAAAAAAATACTTCTGCCTATAGAATCACTTTAAATTTCTTCCTTCTCCTGCCCAGGACTACATGTCCCATGAGGCATTGCTCCTCACACATTCACAAGTTCTCAGGCACCTACTGACAAGTATGGACGGTGTAGTGAGCTGTATGTGTGCTTCACTGTATTTTCTGATATGTAAAAGAATAATGCAACACCTCTCTCCTGTTAACATCACCAAATCAACTGTCTTGTGACAATCTATGCAATATTATATTTGTAACTGTGTATATGCATCACTTGTACTGAAAGTTTGAATAAACATTTTTTTGTGAAAAAAATTAAATAATGCATTCTGTATGCAGGCCAAACTAATCGTCCAACTGATCGATCATGAAACTAGTTAACTATTTTCATAATCGCTTATAATCTATGTCGATTTTAGTTGTTTCAGCCCTATTAAATACTTTCATGGTAACTGTATATTCTGCAATTTTAAAAGGAAATCAGAAGTCTCCATTAACCACTTAACGTTTGCCCCATAGCAGTTTTACTACTACCGGTGACCGATCTCCTGTGCAGAATTGTCTATATGTACACGTTACTCTGCACTTCTGCCTGCAGGGGTGCGTCAGTTCTGCTGTGATTCACAGCAGAAGCCGATCTGCGGGTACCGGGCACTCAATGTCCTCCGGCACCCGCTGATCGTAGTCAATACACAGAGAACTGATATATGCCTATGTAAACAAAACATATGTCACTTTTCACAGGGGGGATAGGATGTATATAGTCCTTTGCAGTGCCATATCGCAAAAAAAAAAAAAACTTGGTCAAGTGCTTAACAAAAGCTCTACCTTTTGTCGACAAGTAGAGCAATTTTCCTATCTAGATGAATAGCTAATCTGGTACACAAGGATCCCCTGCCTGCCATATGGGGCTTGCCTGGAAGAGTGCAGGGATTCTTGTTAGCCTTGGGCAAGGTGTACATAACCTTACAGGAAACCCTTCTTTCAGATATGTAAGGGTATTTTTGTCTATCGGATGCTCTTTAAAGCGTGGTGCTCATTTAAAAAAAAAAAAATATTAAAGTCGGCAGCTGCAGTATTTGTTTAATAATTGGACACTTACCTGTCCCAGGGTCCAGCAATGCGGGGCCCCGCTCGTCCCCCCCCCCCTTTCGTTCGGCGGCGCCGGCATTGTAAGTGTGGGCGCCCGGCTGTGGCTTCACAGCTGGGCACCCACTGCGCATTGGCAACAAAAATCCCCCATTAGTACACCCCCCCCCCCCCTACACAAAACACTAAATCGGTATTCCATTTGTGAAATTCCTTACCATTGAAGAGAAAAGTCTAATTGAATTTTCAGAAAGCGCTCTCTAATTCAAAAAAATGCAGCATGTATTCTGCTATGAATGAGCTGTTACATCATAGCCTCTTCTCTCTCTCTACACTGTAATCAAACTACACTTCCCATCATGCTTTGGGAATTGGAGTGCATGTGGCCTATACATGTTAAATGTGAAGCCCACTTCAACATAAATCACGCCCCCTCATTCTGCAGCCAGCCACACTACCCAGTGACACCCAGCAGGATGGGTAGGTTACAGCCTTACAAATGCAAAGCATGTTTGTGCTCTCCCCCTCCAGCCACAACAGCAGATACACATATTGCCCTTACTTGCTGTTATCATTGCTGAATTGTAGACGCATGCCCATAATTCTATATTATATATACACACTGTACTCTAAAATATTCCTCCTCTTGCTGTAGCTTTGAAATCTAACAGCAATCTGTGCTTGTATGGTGTATGTGAGAACATCCCTAGCCGCAACACAGACAGCCGGGCCATGCTGCTTTACATCAGCATGTGGCACAAGTAAATGTCGGCATGAGAAAAAAGTGCAGCACTAACTTACTAATCAATACCACAATAATGGTGGATCCCTCTAATGTATGGAAATAAGCTTCAATATTACCACAATACCAGTCTGATATGTAACATCACCTATAATACACATCACACTGAAATGAGACCTAAAAAATTACTGCAAACTGGCAGGGATGGTGGAAACCCCTCCTACAGATATTTGGCAGTGGACGGTGTCAGTAAAGCAGTGCCTATAAGTTCAGCCTAATCAGTGCCCATGTGTGTAGCCTCGTCAATGCAGCTTTAGTTCCCATTAGTGCAGTTTATCAATGCAGCCTCATCAGTGTAGCCTCAGTGCAGCTTATAAGTGCAATCTCATCAGTGCTACCTCAGTGCCCAGGAGTGCAGCTTATTAGTGCCCATCACTGCAGTTCATCAGTGCAGCCTGTGCCCATAAGTGCAGTTTCACTAGTACAGCCCATCTGTCCCCTTAAGTGCTGTCTCATCTGCGCCCACCAGTGCAGTCTATCTGTGCCCATATGTGCAGCCTCATCTGTGTTCTGTGCCGCAGGGATCGTTGCAAGACACCAGCTGGATGACCGAGCGGGGATCTCGGGCTGTGATGGACAGCACGCTGGCCCAATGCCTGTCGAGGAGGCGGGGCTGTACGGCGATCAGTGTTTAAAATACAAGACCTGTCAGCCCGAGAGCTCTACTGTCATCCGCTGGGGGGCGGTGCTGGCAGGGAGGAGGACGACACCACCTTCATGGGTGGTATAGACCGGGGGCTGTGAGAACCCTCCACCCACTACAGCAAGCAGGGACAGAAGTAGAAGTCCCTGCTTGCTATAGAGGACTACAACTGGGAAGTGCCGCTGGGAGTGCAGGAGGCATAACAGCCAGCGGTCTTACTCACAGGGGATTAACTGTTTTTCTTCAGGATCAGCAGGCTATTACAGAGCTCAGAAAAAGATGGATTCATAGTCTAGGAAGGTAGAAGATCAGCAACAAGGTCATGGAAAAAAATGTTTTCCCGGAGTTCTGCTTTAACTGCATTGTATGACAACTAACCCAATATTCGCATTGTTGGTGGACTCCAGAATGACCAAAGAACCACCCTTATTGGCTGGTTTTAGGTTTTGATGATTTCCAGTGTCCTATTGTGGAAATTCTTTTCCTTTCCAATTTTTAAAAACAAAGTGAGGGGGAATCCCTGGTTGTCACCAGTCCTAATTTCGCCTCTATTTATTTATGTTCTTGTAACAAGCCACAATTTGAAAATGTCTCACTTTTCGGTGACGATGGTTAACAGGACAAATGGAGAGGGGGAATATTTTAATGGGGGCCCAGGCAGCAATAAAAACCTGTCAGGTGTTCTAATCCATCTCCATTCTATCCAACACTGAGGAGAGGTTTGCCTTTCATTATCCTTTCAACGTTCATTACTAGTAGAACTGTTTGGATCCAGAAGGCAGACAGAAATGTGTGCTTTGTCCTGAAGTCTTTATTCAATGTATCCTTTTTAGGATACTTGAGAGGACAGTTGATGCAATAACAAGGAAATCTCTTCTCTCCTTTTAGGTTGATAAGTGCTTGATCATAAAGTTCTCTCAGGAGTTTGGGTATTTTGGTCTACAAGAAGCTGTAATTTACAGACCATTAGTGTTTCAGTTTCTTAAGCAGACACATGCACTAATGGAGCTTTCTGCCCATGCCAAAGAGCAGAGCTAAGCTGGATTTATATATTGCAAGTGCTGGGGGAGGAGAGGGTTGTGTATCGGTAGTATACAGCAGGTATCCTGTAGTGTCATGCTGTTGGCTGTGCAGGGCTGTGTTTATCATTAGGCGTGATCGGCACATGGTTATAGGCTGCAATGCAGGCTTTGTTTATGCAGGAGCTGCTTTCAGCGCTCCTGTAAAAGTACAAAGCCAAAGGCTTGATTGTATAGGTCTCCATAGAACCAGTGGGGATATCCATTGCTATGGGGCGTAAGCAGCTGGTGCTGTAGATAAAGTAGCATGAGCTGTACAGATGACATGATGCGGGAGCAGCTAGGCACCAGAGATCAGCAATGTAATATGTGTAGGGGCTGCTGAGAATTGTGGTCTATATTGCCCAGCCCTGCATTTACTCTCAGGCACCCCGAGACATAAAGCAGTCGGTCAACTTCTTTTTTTATTTATTTATTTTTTTGAGGAGTATAACTTAGATGGGGATGGAAACTTTGGGATGCCCCGCATGGCTAAATGGAACAGCAATCGGTTCTGGGACAACTATGTAGACTCCCTGTACATACTCCTTCAGCTTCCTCCTGCACAAACTTGCTTGAAGCTCATCACTCCTCACTCCACCAGCACATCACTTGCTGCAGACTGTTACCCCTAGACTGTTACCCCCCTAGTCACCTCCAGCACATCACTTGGTTCCCCAGGAACAGCTAGCACCATTTGTTGGTTAAGCCCGACACTGACTCAGCCAGGCCTCAGCAAATGCTCTTTGCAGGCTGAGACCGTGGGCCACAATGGTGTAGCAGAAAAAGTCCTTGTGCTAGCTGCCCTACTATGGCTACCGATCCCAGTTAGCTCTCTTCAGGCCCTGCCAGGCCTCCTAGCTGCAGCTGCCTCTTTCCACTGCCCCTTCCACCACAGTCCACTCTCCTGGTTCTGCACCCATCTCAGACTGCATGCTCCCAGTCCTCTCAGGCGTGCCTCCCCAGTCCTCCTGACTGTGCCTTACTCACCAGCCCACCTGGCTCTGACCAGTTGTCCTCCCTGGAGTCTCTTAGCAGTGCTCTCTCCCGCTGTCCTCTCCTTGCTCTCTTGTGCCTTCGGTCCAGGACCTCTTCACGTGTTCCTGAAAGTGGTCCCGACTGGACCTGAACCCAGGCCCAAGGTCACCCCCCCCCCCCTCCTCCCTAGACTGGGCAGCTCCCTCAAAGGCCCCGACAGCCTCTGCACCCCTTCACTACAGTTTTTTTTTCACCTGACAAATCCTCCCCAGCTGGGCTGACCCTGGTTATTTAAGGGCCTGTCCCCTGCCAATCTAAGTTGGGGATTGATCAGGGCTCCTTGGAATACCCAAGGTGGCTCCAACTCCTCTCCAGCCTCTCATTCTAGAGAACACTTGAACATTCTAGAAAGAGGTCCCAGTCATGCCACCTGTGAGTCACCCCAGCACTACCCTGAGCCACTCCCAGCCCAGAATGAAAACGAACAGTCCTAGCAACCAGCAAGGCCTGCTTAGATTTACCTATCCTCTCTAGCACCCTACTAGAGGGTGCTACACTGGCATAGGCCCTTTTCTGGGTAAACCCCAGATTATGCAGGCGAGTGTCTGAAGAAGTGCCTGACTTGGTTTTGAATGGAGCATATGACACTTTATCCAAGGTTAATATTATCCTTTTATTATTGTTTAATTTGGTTATATTGGTTTTAGATTTGTATGTGTTGTATATGTGTATATTATAAAATGTACACAAGACAATGTGTTTCTGCAGCACCTCTTGTATTAAAACAAAGCTAGCATATACTATGTAGTACAATACAAATTATGTAAAATTACATATAATGTCTAAAGCCTTTGGTTGTTGGCATGTGGAAGGGTGCCGTGTGAGCCAGTTGCTGCCCCTCATTTGCAAATAATAATAATAATGCTCCTGCAAAGAAAATTATTTTCCAAAACCATTCGTAACGTCTTTTCAGAAGTGTACAATCTTCTCTGACGTAATGATTTTCACTGCTTATGTGTCTTGGGTAAAGTGTGCAGGTGTCTTGGGAAGCTAGCCACATCCCACATGTCTATTAAAAACTTCCATAGGAACTGTATAATCTGCAATCAGAAGTGTCAAAATCCGCAAGTGGAGTAATTATCTCATCTAGATGGCTAATGTGGTACCCAAGGATCTCCTGCCTGGGAGGGTGGAAGGATCCTAGTTTTCTCTGGGCAAGGTGTACATAACCTTACAGGAAACACTTCTCAGAAAACCTTTTGGTATGCTCTGTATGGGAACACATAACATAGTGGATTTTTCTAAAACTTGACTGCAAAAGTGTAAAATTGAAGATTTCAATTGAAAAAAACTTTATAAACATTACTAATCTTGCTGTAGCACAAATCTTTCCATATTGGGCACAGGGGCAAAATGACGATACCCCCCTTAAAGCTAAATTCCATCTTTTTGTTAGACTTCTTAGTTTGTTTGCGCCAAACAATCTTGATAAAACAGAGGGGATGGCAGTTATTTGTAAATGTTACTTTCAAGCCACCAGGAATAGCAGCAGAAGGGAGGGGGGGGGGGGGATCCACTATCGCATACAGACCTACGGAACTGACTAGCCGCGAGGGAGAGACTCCGAGCAGAGAGCGGGATGATGGAGGCATATAGACTTAACATGATATCATGGATCAGCAGCCATGGATACCATGGTCAGCACAGACAGGAGAACACAGGAACAGGCAGGATCAACCAGGTATTTTACAACATGGAAAGGGACTTGTTACAATGCAGAAGCACTATGCTATAGTTCAGGGGTAGGCAACATGGAGGCCCTCCAGCTGTTACAGAACTAAAAGTCCCATCATGCCTCTGGCAGAAATTGTAACTGCCAGCCTTGCAATGCCTCATGGGAAATGTAGTTCCACAACAGCTGGATGGCTCCAGATTGCCCACCCCTGCTATAGATCATGCATTAAAGGAACAGAAGCTTTTATTTTTTTTGTTCCCTTTTAGGGTTACAACAGCTTTAAGGCTGGGTTCACACATGTGGTTTCAGTGCAGGAGTCCGGTTCTGTTCACCGATTTCAGGTGCAAATTTTTACCTGAAATCGCACCTGAACCGGACCCAAAATTGCACATTACCCTTTTTAACACCGTGCATGTGTGAACCGGCTCCATTGAATGCCGGTCCGATTAACATGTTTGAGTTGAATGCGGTTAAAAACGCATTAATTTCTCATATATGTGAACCGAGCCTAAAGGTGCTGAACTTCTTGGGCATTTAAGAAATTGCTTGCTCCAAGACCTTCTTCTTGTGAAACTGTTATTTATCGGCAGGGCCGCCATCAGGGGGGTACAGCCGATACACATGTAACGGGCCCGAGCATCTAGAGGTGCCCGGCGAAGTGTGCAGGAGAGGAGCCGGAGGAGAAATAGTACAGGAGAGACGTCGTAGGCAAAGCACAGTAAGCTGGCAGGGCTGGGACTCAGAAGTTATGAGGGAGGAACTTTTGTATAATCAATTTTTATTGGAAAAATAACATATAAACAAACCATGGTCACCATTTGTGAAGATAATAATCCGCCGACTACACAGAGTCGTGGTGTCAACAATAAGAAGTGCTTGGGTTAACAGACATACATAAAGGTAGGGGGAAATCGGGGGTTAAAGAAGTTGTTGTGGGTCCTGAGTTAGGGGCAACCATATATTAGCTAAAGGACCGTGTAGGTGAGAAGGGTAAGTGGGGCGTGGGGTCCCGTCTAAGGGCGTCCCATCTCCGGGGGTGGGCCCGGGGCTGGGACGCCTTCCTAAAATGCATAAAGCGCGTGGTCCCGAGACCTGCAGCTGGGGCCGGGGAGGGGGGCTCAATGGCCTCCAGCATACCACCCCCGACCCCCCGCCAGCCCGGGGAGATGAGGGAGGAACTTAACAGGCTTTCAGTTGCTCATTGGCTAAGGAGGAGGGCTGCTTCGCCTCCTGCTGCCTCTTTAGCCGATAGGTACACAGGGTGCACTGTCCATCACTGCAGAGTCTAGTGCTTCCGGTGTTGGTGGGAGGGACAGAATTCCTCTGAAAAGGAGGATGTGGGATGAAGGAGATGGGACTGGAAGAGGAAGAAATGGGACTGGAGGAGAATAAGGACATGTAATAGAGGAGATGGGACTGGAGGGGAATAAGGACATGGAATAGAGGAGATGGGACTGGAGGGGAATAAGGACATGGAATAGAGGAGATGGGACTGGAGGGGAATAAGGACATGGAATAGAGGAGATGGGACTGGAGGGGAATAAGGACGTGGAATGGAGGGGGACATCTGATGGGACTCTGTGGGACTGCCAGTGGGCAGACCCTAGGGAATGTTGATGGTTCGGGGAGGGGCAGGCCTAAAACTGTAAGGGGCCCCAAAATTTCTGATGATGGCCCAGTTTATCTGCTATTGCATATAAAATAGTTTAAATTACTGCCTGAGGTAGTGATTAGTAATGTTTGATGCATTCTGTGATCCCTGTTCCTTGTCGGCTGGATGATTTCAGGCTGTCCATTGTCAGTGCAGTGAAGTAATGGTCCCATATATCACAACTGTAATACCTGTTGAACAGCAAATCACTGGCATAAGATGATATCATGATTTATGAGCGTCCATTTCAATGGATTCCTTCCAACTCTGTAGTACTACACCATTATCGTTTAGTTGGCTGTAAATTTTTTTTATACTCTACATGTACTATTACATCACAAGTCTGTTCTTGCCAGAGGTATTTCTTGGTTGGCTGCCGAGTGGCTTAACACTATAAAATTCTAAGCACATTAAATTGGCCTGACAGAGGTACTTTTTCTATTGTGTAGATTGCTGTACTCTGCATTCTTGTAGCACAGCCAATCATAACAATGCCACAGCCTTGCGCTGTTGATCCTACACTAACCGCTTTCTGATGAATCCCCATACGCCAGTCATATGTTCAGATCATTTCCAATGATCATCAGTGCCAGCCATTTGTAATGCACAGCATGTTTTGATGTCAAACATTTCTACCCATCGTTCTGCATGTTCCATTGCTACTAGTTGTGTTACAAAGTAAGTCATTGTCCTGTTGTGTTTTTTGCAGGTATAGTGTTTATTAGCTGTATCCCTCAGCAAAGAATATCAATGTTTGTGGTCCAGCAGTAGTGTGTTAATTTCCCTGTCGGGACTGTTGTGTTGGCACATAAGGATTAAAGCCCCCCCTCTACATAGTAAGGTTGAGTAAAGACACCAGTCCATCCAGTTCAACCTGAGTGAGTGTCTACAATTGTCCCTATCCCTGTACATTGTGTCTCATTAAGATGCTCATCTATTATAATATTTAAGGTACCCATATAGTGCCGTCAATTTACGCAGCGCTCCACACATACATCGCAGGCTCACATCAGTCCCCACCCTCAAGGAGCCCACAATCCAAGGTCCTCAACTCGCATTCATATACTAGGCCAATTTTGGACAGAAGCCAATTAACCGGAGTACCCGGAGGAAACCCACGCAGGCACAGGGAGAACATGCAAACTCCAGGCAGGTAGTGTTGTGGTTGGGACTTGAACCAGAGACCCTTTTTACTGCTAGGTGAGAGTGCTACCCACTACAACACTGTGCCACCCCAAGTATGTTTGTGAGGACGTGGAGGAACAAGGAGAGGAGATGTGGATGAGGGTGAGATGCCGGGTAGTTCATTGAAAAGCATGGGGATGTTCTGTATTGTGGTGTAGTGGTTAGCACTCTCGCCTAACAGTAAGAGGGGTCGCTGGTTCGAATCCCAACCACGACACTACCTGCCTGGAGTTTGCATGTTCTCCATGTGTCTGCGTGGGTTTTCTCCAGGTACTCTGGTTTCCTCCCACACGCCAAAGACATGCAGGTAGGTTAATTGGCTTCTGTCCAGAAATTGGCCCTAGTATATGCATGGGGACCTTGGATTGTGGGCTCCTTGAGGGTAGGGACTGGTGCGAGTGTGCAATGTACAGGGATAGGGACAATTGTGGACACTCACTCAGGTTGAACTGGATGGACTGGTGTCTTTATTCAACCTTACTATGTAACTATGTAACTTGCCGCATGTGCAGGTGGGCAGGAAAGCTACCGCAAGGTGTGAAAGTGTATGGGTTGCAACACGTGGAATTATGCCCCCTGTTGCTTTAAGTGGTTGTAGTGCCCACAGATTGGTGACCCATTCAATTGAAGGGTCCAAGGGGTTAAAACGGGCAGTGATACAATAGTTCCTCACCACCTGTCAAATCTCTGAATATCCTGATTGATCAATGTGGGAGGCCTTATATATACACATCATTTGTGTACGTCTATTTTGTGTAATTATCTACAATTAAGAAAATGGGATATTTGACCATACAATTATTTTCTTGAGACATGGGTTCCTCCCTTTTTTGTTCTTATGATCCACCTTTTCTATTGCTACAAAACTGGGGCGTGATGGGCGTGGGAGGGGTTATAATGGACTGTCTTGCAGATTTGTTTGGCAGAGTTCAGTCCTCCTGAAGACTGGAGCATAATTTAAACTGAATTAGTTAATTCGGTGTCCTTTTTAATGTACATTAAGAAAAGTATTTTACGGTAAGGTAAATCCTATTTTAGTCTGTACTTTAATACGCACAAACCCAACCTATATAATCATCTTGCAGTTTTGCATCAGTCAGACATGTATGAAATGGTAGTATATTGTTAGGCAGGGCCCAATGGGTTCTGAGTGCATGAACTTGGAGGAACAAGGAGAGGAGACATGGGTGAGGGTGAGATGCCGGGTAGTTCATTGAAAAGCACGGGGATGTTCTGTATTGTGGTGCAGTGCATTGTACATCTCATCCTTAATTGTTTTCATTTGAGTGAAAGTGATTACATTTCTCTTGCGTTCACCGACTGACACAGCTCCTCTCTTAGACCATTGGGTTGTTATGCCACCTTCAGGAGAAGACTAGGCATTACATGTTAACATGTGATAATAAAACTAGAACTTTCTAGTTCTGCCCAAGGGGCGGTCCCTTAGGTAACAACCCCACAGCATGCTACTGCAGCCTCAGTTTTATTTTGCCTAGTGAAGGAGAAAGACCTAGGAACCCTGATGGGCCCATCGGTCTGTCTGTTTCTGCAGAAGCTTATTTTTTGCGCAAGATGATAGATCCCAGGATCTATCATCAACAGCCGGCTGGGTGACAGGCTGGATACCCTTATCCTTGTAGTCTCCCCAGTCCGGCCATCGAGCGTGTGCAGGTCGCAGCTACGGCTCGGCAGGCCACGACGAACTAGCAGACCAATTAGTGCAAGGCCTTAAGTACATTTGTGACGCGGCCCTGGATATGCTCCATCTGTTATCCAGGGGTTTAGTGTCAGCAGTGGTGCTGAGGTGCCTGATTTGGCTAAAATGCTGGTCTGCTGACCAGGCATCTATAAAAGCCCTGACGGATCTTCCCTTCCTTGGCGACCAGCTCTTTGGAGTACACTACTCCCACAGGCCAGGAAGGCTAAGGAGCCACGCCGTAGGCAAGGGCCCTCATTTTCCGCTCACAACCGGCTTTTTCGTCCGCCCGGGGCTTCGGCTAAGCATCCCCAGAACGACCTCTGAAGGACAAAAGCGTCCCTGGAACCACAAGCCTAACAAGCCTGCGAGCAGATGCGCTACCGCATGAAGGTTTGCCCCTGCCTGCAACGCGGGTGGGAGGTCGCCTTCGGGAGTTGCAGCCCGGTGGGTCTCTCGGCTGTCTGACCAATGTGTCTGTGATCTGATTTCCTCAGGCTACAAGATGGAGTTCCTCTCTTGGCCGCAAAACAGATTCTTCCCTCCAGCATACCCATACTCCCGGCTCGCCGGGAGGTCCTATTGGGGGCGGCAAGGGACCTGCTGAGTCGCGGGGTGATAGTACCTGTCCTAGAATCAGTACGTTTCCAGGGGTTCTACTCAAACCTGTTTGTAGTCCCCAAAAAGGAAGGGGTGCGTCCAATCTTAGACCTAAAAGCCCTCAATTACTTTGTAAAAGTACAGAGGTTCAGAATGGAATCAGTTCGCTCAGTAGTCGCTGCACTCCATCAAGGGGACCACCTGGCGTCTTTGGACATCCAGGATGCGTACCTGCGCATACCCATATGCCTTCGGCATCAGAGGTTTCTGCGGTTTGCAGTTGGGGAAACACACTACCAGTTTGGCTTTCCCCTTTGGTTTGGCATCAGCCCCCCGAGTCTTTACCAAGGTATTGGCTCCTGTTTTGGCGTTGCTGCGACAATGTGGGATCGCGATCGAGGGTTACCTAGACGATCTCCTCCTGAGAGCATCTTCCGCCTCAGAGTTAGAGGAGGATGTGGCGATCACCATGCAGATCCTGCAGGAATTTGGGTGGCGGTTGAATCTAAAAAAGTTGGTGATTGTACCGACTCAGCGTTTGGAGTACCTAGGCTTACTGCTGGACTCCATGGAAGCGAGAGTGTTTCTCCCTTCAGACAAGCTGCAGACTCTCAGAGCCGCTGATGAACCACAAGTGGTCGTCGCTACGCTGCTGCATGCGAGTCCTGGGACTCATGGTGGCCTCCTTTGAGGCAGTACTGTATTCCCAGTTTCACACCAGAGTCTTGCAGAAGGAGATCTTGACAAAGTGGGACAAATCTCCGTTGTCTCTGGATCGGCAGATTCAGGTGAGCCAGTTAGTCAGGGATTCCCTGCTCTGGTGGCTGAGGTCCCCGGCACTTCGGTCCAGGAAGTCGTTCCTACCTCTGAAATGGACGGTGATCACAACGGACGCCAGCCTAGCCGGCTGGGGTGGAGTAATGGGAGTTCAATCGACCCAGGGCCTCTGGTCGGTGGAGGAATCCAAGTTGCCTATCAATCTGCTCGAGCTGAGAGCGATCAGGCTATGCCTCTTCACATGGTTGAGAAGACTTCAAGAGCGTCCGATCAGGATCCAGTCAGACAACGATATGGCGGTGGCATACGTCAATCACCAAGGAGGAACAAGAAGCTCAGCTGCCGCACAGTAAGTCGGTCACATCCTTCAGTGGGCAGAGCGACATGTACCGGCCCTGTCGGCCATTTACATCCCGGGAGTGGCGAACTGGCAGGCGGACTATCTAAGTCGCCAGATGCTGGACCCAGGAGAATGGGAGTTGCATCCGGAGGTGTTCAGGCTACTGTGATGGGGCACACCAGATGTGGATCTTTTGGCCTCCTGTCTCAATCGAAAGGTGCAGAGATTCGTGTCCAGGACAAGAGATCCTTGGGCAGATGCGTCAGACGGTGGCTCCGTGGGATCAGTACCAGCTGATCTATGCCTTTCCTTCGCTGAAACTGTTACCACGTCTGCTCCGCAGAGTGGAGGCCGGGGGGATTCCAGTAATACTGATTGCCCCAGATTGGCCCCAGCGTCCCTGGTACGCAGACCTAGTGCGCCTGGTGGCGGACGCCCCATGGCGACTGCCGTTACGAGAGGACCTTTTTGTCTCAAGGTCCAAACCTCCATCCTGCTTTACCATCGCTGGTTTTAACAGCATGGCTATTGAGACCCAGGTGTTGAGGAACCGGGGTCTTTGGGACTCGGTGATTCCAACTATGTTGAGAGCACGGAAATCTTCTTCTCGGAAGTTTAATCATCGTACCTGGAAGGCCTACATCTCCATGTGTGAGGAGAAAGGTTGGCGTCCGTGCGCCTTTTCTATATCCAGGATCATGTTTCTACAGCAAGGAGTAGACCAGAAACTGGCTTTAAGCACCATTTAAGGGACACATATCGGCTTTGGCTTTTGAACCTGGTGTTATCGGCACTTCAAAAACCGTCATTTGAAGAGATCATGGAGATCCCTCTGTTGACTCTTTCCCAGAAAGTGGTCTTTTTAGTGGCCATTACTCCGGCTAGGAGGATTTTGGAGCTGGCGGCCTTGTCTTGCAAGTCGCCCTATCTGGTTATCCACAAGGATAAGGTGGTGTTGTCTCTGCAACCTGCTTTTCTGCCGAAGGTGGTTTTGGCATTCCAAATCAATGAAGACATTGTGTTACCATCTTTGTGTCCTAAACCGACACATCCTAAAGAGGTGGCCCTCCATTCCCTGGACGTGGTTCGGGCTCTGATGGTGTATTTGTCTGCTACTAGTCCCTTTCAGAAGTCAGACTCCTTGTTTGTTTTGGTGGCTGGTCCGAAAAAAGGCATGGCGGTCTCGTCGGCCACGATTTCCAGGTGGATCAGACAGATTGTAGTACAGGCCTACGCCTTGAAGGGGCAGGTGCCCCCCTTTCCGGTCACGGCCCACTCCACAAGGGCAATCTGAACGTTTTGGGCCTTCCGACATCAAGCCTCTGTCGCTCAAGTGTGTAAAGCGGCGACCTGGTCGTCTGTTCACACCCTTACAAAATTCTACAAGGTAGATGTCAGTGCATCGGCTGATGCCTGTTTTGGCAGCAAAGTTTTGCAGGCGGCTGTATAATTGCAATTACACTTACATTTTTTTCCTGTTTTTTTTTTTTTTTTTTTTTTTTGGTAAAAACACAGTACCTTTTAAATAAATGCACTGTTGCATTTGTTACCGCAGTTCTGAGGCGGTTTGAAGGTAGTGACTCCCAGTTGAGGAGCGCTCTGTTGTTTTTTGTGGGTAAAGTTTTATACTAGTTCCCACATGCCATGGTGGGTGAAGTTTTTATGCTGTTTTCCCACCCCTCGTTTTGGCACTGCTTGGGGACGTCCCAATGGTCTAAGAGAGGAGCTGTGTCAGTCGGTGAACATAAGAGAAAATAGGATTTGTTGTACTCACCATAAAATCCTTTTCTCTGTAGTTCACCGACTGACACAGCACCCGCCCCTCCTATTTTTGTCTACGTTATACTGCTTGTTGACGTACTGAGGCTGCAGTAGCATGCTGTGGGGTTGTTGCCTAAGGGACCGCCCCTTGGGCGGAACTAGAAATTTCTAGTTTTATTATCACATGTTAACATGTAATGCCTAGTCTTCTCCTGAAGGTGGCATAACAACCCAATGGTCTAAGAGAGGAGCTGTGTCAGTCGGTGAACTACAGAGAAAAGGATTTTACGGTGAGTACAAAAAATCCTATTTTTTCAAATTGTATGTGTGGCTAGTATTAGACAACTTGTGTACTTCAAGTCTGAACACATCATAGCGTGTACTAAGTTTTTTTTCCTTAATTAACTTCAATTTATTATTTAAATACCCTTTTTATAGTTGGCACACGAACAGTTTGTCCTGCTGAGCTCCTGTACCTCAGTATGTGTTTGTGTTGTCATACCAAATTGTGGGTAATCTCAAATACTGTGCCAGGATTGTTGCCCTATTGTGCTGATGTGAGGCTGTACTGTGCCTTGGTTTGCCAGGTATGATCTCAGCACTGCTTCTGATGCCAGCTTAGTCTCCAATAGGCACCAGGCACAATGCCAGTCTTCTCAGCAGGTTATTTTGCCAATGCTGACAATGTCGATTCTGCAGAGATTCACACTTTAAAGCAAACATAGAGACCCAATTTATTCAAGTTTAAAGTGATTTGTAAACAATCACCTTGTAAAGCAACCCATTCAGTTTAAAACCGAAATGAAAGGCAAAATGTTTTTGTAAGATATAAAAAAACATAAATACCTTTTCCTGTTCTCAGCTGCATAAGAGCTGAAGGGGGTGAAGCAGCAGCACACTGAGCTTGCCAGTGAATGACTGTGCAGGGGGGATGGGTGTTTCAGGACAAGTCTGATCTTTTGGAGGAGAGCAGGCTGAGTTCCCAGCACAGCTAGAGAGCTGACCACGGTGTGTGTTCTCCTGCTTGGTGTGGTCAGTTTTTAATAGGAAAGCTCAGGGACTGGCAGGAACACCAGGGATGTCACATAAAGGAAGCAATCCAAAAAAAATTATATTTTTTCATACAAGTAAATGGTACAGCAGGCACATATCAGGAATTTGAAGTGTTGGGGTAACAAATGCTTTAACCGGTTCCCGACCGCCGCCTGTATATGTATGTCAACAGAATGGCACAGGTACATAAATGGGCATGCTTGTACGTCCCTTTGAATTTGCCGCCGTGCCATCGCGTGTGAGTTCCGTGAGTAGGATCGCGGGTCCCGCAGACTCTATGTCCACGGGGATACCCGCGATCGTTTCACAGAGAGGAACAACGGGGAGATGCTATTGTAAACAAGCATTTCCCCGTTCTGCCTAGCAACAGTGTCACTGATCACAGCTCCCTGTAATCAGGAGCGGTGAACAGTGATGTCACACACAGCCCCCTCCCCCACAGTTAGAATCACTCCCTAGGACACACTTAACCCCTACCGCGCCACCTAGTGTTAACCCCTTCACTGCCAGTCACATTTACTCAGTATTTAATGCATTTTTAACCTCGCTGATCATTGTATAAATGTGGTCCCAAAAATGTGTCAAAATTGTGTCCACTATAATGTCGCAGTCACGATAAAAATCGCTGATCGCCGCCATTACTAGTAAAAAAAAGACTAATAAAAATGCCATAACTATCCCCTATTTTGTAGACTTTTGTGCAAACCAATCATACGCTTATTGCGATTTTTTTTTTTTTTTTTATTTATTTTTTTTAACCAAAAATATTTAGAATACGTATCGACCTAAACTGAGGAGAATTTTTTTTTTTTTTAAATATTTTTGGGGGTATTTATTATAGCAAACAGCAAAAAATAATGCGTTTTTTTCCCCCAAAATTTTCGCTATTTTTATGTTTATAGCGGAAAAAAATAAAAACGCAGAGGTGATCAAATACCACCAAAAGAAACCTCTATTTGTGGGTAAAAAAGGGACGTGCTATAGAGAAGTGCTAGTTTTGGGGGAAAAAAAAACAAAACAAACATTTATACTCGCTTAAATGCAGCATGGATCTGATTCTTCATCTGTCCTCCACTGCCTCTACCGAGAAATAAGCGATCAAAGATCGCTCAGTCTTCAGTGAGCCTGGTACTCTCTGTGCTGCTCCTCCAGCACTCTGTAGAGCGTTGGGCTGTGGAGGGGATGGGAGTGGCTGGCTCAGGCTCCCGGTCAGGCATCTGGGTGGATCCCGACATTAGATGGGATCCCTTCAGAGTCTGGACTGGCTTAGTGATGGCCTCAGCTTGCGGTTAAATTGAACCTTTACGATCCCTTTAACTAAAAGGATATACAAGCCTACAGTATCTTCCTTCTGTAAACTGTTAATCCTCCCATCCCCATGTAATGGAGCTGAAGAGGTAAAAGCATGTTTGGAGTCTGGGTGACAACCATGGCTCCCCCCATAGATATAGTTGAATGAGTGAACATAGCCATCCTAGGAAGGAAGGGTGGTAATTGCTGGTTTATCGGGTGAGAATGTAGAAAAGCCTGAAAAAAAAAAAAATGCAGCTACCACTTTTAACCACTTCAGCCCCGGCCGATTTTACCCCCTTCCTTACCAGAGCACTTTTTGTGATTCTGCACTGCGTCGCTATAACTGACAATTGTGCGGTCGTGCGATGTTGCGCCCAAACAAAATTGACGTCCTTTTTTTCCCCACAAATAGAGCTTTCTTTTGGTGATATTTGATCACCCCTGCGGTTTTTATTTTTTGCGCTATAAACAAGAGCGACAATTTTTTGAAAAAAAAAACAATATTTTTTTTACTTTTTGCTATAAAAATATCCAATTTTTTTTTAAACTATTTTTTTACTCAATTTAGGCTGATACGTATTCTTCTACATATTTTTGGTTAAAAAATCGCAATAAGCGTATATAGATTGGTTTGCGCAAAAGTTATAGCGTCTACAAAATAGGGGATAGATTTATTGGATTTTTTCTTTGGACACTTTTGACACATTTTTGGGACCATTCACATTTACACAGTGATCGTTGCTATACAATTGCAGTGATTACTGTGTAAATGTGACTGGCAGGGAAGGGGTTAACACTAGGGGGCATATGGCAGATCCAGCTTGTGGACGTCATATGACTATGGGTGGGTAGGGAAGTGGTTAAGGACTGATGAACTGCGACGTAGTACACAAAAAAATGTAGTCCTGTTTTTTTAATACGCAGTAGGTAATGCGTGGGCTCTCGGAGGTAAGCAAACCGTGAGCTGTGAGTGGGTGTGAGGATAGACGGGTTCCTAAGGGCTACTCAAAAGTTCACCGTCCTCACTGCAAATTGGGCAGCAAGCCGTCCAACCAGAAGAATCCAATAGAAAAGTAAAAAAAAAAAAAGTCCTGCAAGCAGCATCTTTGAGGCTAAAGCGCCCCTGCACATTGAAATCAATGGGCAGCGCCTCGGCAGCGGTGCTTTTAAGCCTTTATTCGGCCGCTAGCAGGAGTTAAAAGCAACCGAAAAGCGCCGCTAAAAATAGAAGGTAGAGCTTGACTATGATGCCGATCAACTGGCTTCGGTACTTTGAGCCAACACAAGTATGCAGATCTAGGGAATTGATTTAGAGGTGTTGCAGCCAGATGGTGAGAATTGCAGCCAGACAAGCGAGTGTTTTCAGAAGGGGAGATCAGCGATGGCAGCGTTCTTTGGTATCTCAGTGCAGGCTTGTTTTAAAGTAGAAGTTCACCCTAAAACTAAAATCTGTAAATCTTCAGGCATCCACAATCTAAGACTAACCTATCTAGCCCTGTAAAGAAGTCGCTATTCATACCTTTTCTGAAGCCGGTCCTCTTTCCATCGGTGGGAAATGCCTGGGAAGTGACGTCACCCATAGTTACTTTGGGGCTTCCGTGGTTGGCTGCCCTCTCTGCACCCGCCTCCACAGAGAAGCCGCCACTGACAGCTCAGCTTGGGACCAGACCAGAGCATCTTCAGAAAAGGTATGCATAGCGATTTCTTCTTTACCGAACTAGATAGGTTAGTCTTAGATTGTGGATGCAAGTAGATTTACGGATTTTAGTTTTAGGGGGAGCTTTTCATTTTAAATGTACATTTAGTTAGCCTATGGTGGTGATTTTGTCCGTGTGTTGCGTTCAGAATCTGAATCTTGAAGTCTGAATCTGAAAGTTTGTCTATGATTGGGTGCAAATATAGACAAGTATACATAATAATTTGACACCTTTTCATATCTGAAAATGTGCTTGACATCTTTTTAAGTGGTTTGTTTTTTTATTTTGCAGAAATTCATGCCACAGGTTTCAATTACCAGAATGAAGATGAGAAGGTGACCTTGTCTTTTCCAAGCACCCTACAAACGGGTAAGTGGGCGCTGTTCGTACTCTAAAAATTGTTTAATTTTTTTTTTACAGAATGCATTTCTTAAGTAGGTAAAAAACTGTTAGCTTCTCATTTTAAGTAGAGCGCTTGGTGTACTTTAGAGGGGGTGTTTACATGTGTGTATCTGTGTTCCAATGTCATCAGTGTGTAGTCAGTGCTTGCCAAACTGGACAATTTGTAGTATAGCTTAACACTTTTGCCACCAAGGGTGTAAAGCCTACATCAGAGCTGAAGTGATACCAGCTGGCCAGCTCAGTAAGCCTTGCGACCTTGCCATCCCCTTCTGTTATAAGTTCATTGTTGCTTCTTCTACCTTGAACTTATGGTAAAAGGGGTCCTCCTTACTGATTAAATAAGTAGCCATAATCAGGATCTGATCTGGTAAACCTATCCTCTTTACAGCCTACCCATGGCCCTCACTAAGATATCTATCCTGGCTCCTTTTCTCCCATGTTCCCCATTGTGGAATGCCCAGGAGGTCTTCTCTTCCTAGCTTTTTGCAGTTTTTGCTAAGCCAAGTATCATATAGTCGCAAACAAAAATCCATTATTATTCTTTCTCTTATTCTGGGAGGATTTTCCTTTCAGATGTATGTACTTCCCTGCTCGAGTCTGGGTCATTGTAACAGTTGGTTTTTCCTAGTTCATGGGATCTTTGCTGGTCTTCTATTTAATTTGTCCTCCTGAACTGCATCTACAGGCTACAAGGTTTTACATCTAGAAAAAATTGCACTCCTCCTGTAACTCACTGGGCTGTCAGGCTGTTTCCCCTGCTCGCCTCTGCCCCCCCCCCCCTTTCTCATGTCGGCAGCACGGGAGAAGAAAGCTTTCTGCCTGTTCTTCTTTCCTCCCCATTGGCCACAGCGGAGGGCCAATCGGAAGAAACTAGTGGGGCATCATGGGAAATGTAGTCCCGGAGATTGGTGGCCCAATTGCTCTCAGCAGGGAGCAGGCTACAGTCCCCAGCATGCACTCTGCTGGGGAAAAGAGAAAACCCGGAAACAAGCTGAGGAGCAGTGTTGGTCATCTTACTTTAAAAAAGTAATTAGTTACGTTACAAATTACTTCTCCCAAAAAAGTAATTGAGTTAGTAACTCAGTTACTACATTGGAAAAGTAATTAGTTACTAGTTACTCAGCAAAGTAACTGACTTTTTTTTTTTTTTTTTTTTTATATTCTTAGGGGCGGGTCTAGTATTACTGTAAGCAAGGGGCGCGTTCCCCCCTGCACGTCTATTTCCCCTCTGTACCCCCCTGCACGTCTGTTCCCCCCCCCCCCCCACACACACACATATATATCTGTTCCCCCTCTGTACCCCACTACACGTCCCCCCCCCCCCACACACACACATATATATCTGTTCCCCCTCTGTACCCCACTACACGTCTGCCCCCCCCACACACACACATATATATCTGTTCCCCCTCTGTAAATCTGTCCCCCCCAAACTCATGGATCGTTGCTCGGATCAGAGTCACAGATCGGTTCATTTTTCAGATAAGCAGAGTGTTGATGAGCAGGGTGTTGCAGAGTATGGAGGGATGGCTGCTGCCATCCGATCTCTCCCCTCCACTGTACAGATCTGTACACAGAGGGGAGACCGGCGTCATCTTGACGCCGGTTTGTTTACAAGTGATCGCTCCGTCATTTGACGGAGCAATCACATTGTAAACGGCCGACGGGTGCACCAAGATGGCCGGAGCTGCGGCCATCGGGTGCACCAAGATGGCCGCCACTCCGGAGCTAGGCCGAAGCCGCGGCCTTTCCTAAGGCCGCGGACGGCTCCGCAGATAGCGGCGGGTAATTGCGGTAACGCCGCCCCAGTAATGGGAACGGCGTTACCGCGAGGGGACGAGTAATCAGTTGGATTACTCGTTACCCTCTAAAGTAACGGCGTTACGTAACGCCGTTTACTTTAGCGGCGTTAGTTACAACACTGCTGAGGAGTGCTACACTGTAGCAGCTAAAGGAGACATGGGATAAAAAGGACTGTACTGGGGGAACGAATATCCCCAAAACCACCAGAGAGAGCCACTCTGTACCCGCACCACCAGAGAGAGCCACTCTGTACCCGCACCACCACCAGAGAGAGCCACTCTGTACCCGCACCACCACCAGAGAGAGCCACTCTGTACCCGCACCACCACCAGAGAGAGCCACTCTGTACCCGCACCACCACCAGAGAGAGCCACTCTGTACCCGCACCACCACCAGAGAGAGCCACTCTGTACCCGCACCACCACCAGAGAGAGCCACTCTGTACCCGCACCACCACCAGAGAGAGCCACTCTGTACCCGCACCACCACCAGAGAGAGCCACTCTGTACCCGCACCACCACCAGAGAGAGCCACTCTGTACCCGCACCACCACCAGAGAGAGCCACTCTGTACCCGCACCACCACCAGAGAGAGCCACTCTGTACCCGCACCACCACCAGAGAGAGCCACTCTGTACCCGCACCACCACCAGAGAGAGCCACTCTGTACCCGCACCACCACCAAAGCGAGCCACTCTGTACCCGCACCACCACCAGAGCGAGCCACTCTGTACCCGCACCACCACCAGAGCGAGCCACTCTGTACCCGCACCACCACCAGAGCGAGCCACTCTGTACCCGCACCACCACCAGAGCGAGCCACTCTGTACCCGCACCACCACCAGAGCGAGCCACTCTGTACCCGCACCACCACCAGAGCGAGCCACTCTGTACCCGCACCACCACCAGAGCGAGCCACTCTGTACCCGCACCACCACCAGAGCGAGCCACTCTGTACCCGCACCACCACCAGAGCGAGCCACTCTGTACCCGCACCACCACCAGAGCGAGCCACTCTGTACCCGCACCACCACCAGAGCGAGCCACTCTGTACCCGCACCACCACCAGAGCGAGCCACTCTGTACCCGCACCACCACCAGAGCGAGCCACTCTGTACCCGCACCACCACCAGAGCGAGCCACTCTGTACCCGCACCACCACCAGAGCGAGCCACTCTGTACCCGCACCACCACCAGAGCGAGCCACTCTGTACCCGCACCACCACCAGAGCGAGCCACTCTGTACCCGCACCACCACCAGAGCGAGCCACTCTGTACCCGCACCACCACCAGAGCGAGCCACTCTGTACCCGCACCACCACCAGAGCGAGCCACTCTGTACCCGCACCACCACCAGAGCGAGCCACTCTGTACCCGCACCACCACCAGAGCGAGCCACTCTGTACCCGCACCACCACCAGAGCGAGCCACTCTGTACCCGCACCACCACCAGAGCGAGCCACTCTGTACCCGCACCACCACCAGAGCGAGCCACTCTGTACCCGCACCACCACCAGAGCGAGCCACTCTGTACCCGCACCACCACCAGAGAGAGCCACGCTACTACTACTAGCATTGTATGGCCACAATAGAACTGGAGTTATATGGATGCAATAGCGTCTTTATGCTATTGTGCCCATATAGATGCTGTTGCGCCCATATAGCATGCCCTCCCCTTCATGACATTGTCGAAAGGGGGCAGAGCATGGGTGACCTTAAAATGATGCCCTCCCCTGAAAAGTTCTGCAGACGCCCATGCCATAGTGGGATACCTAAACAACTTTCTGAGGGAACAGTTGGCCCAGACTCAATGTCAAGCAAGCTGTTCAAATAGTGCAGAGGTTTGGATAGATTTTGAATCTCAAGAAATTATTGCTGGAACTTACTCATTGCTTGGTGTATCTAATCCTCCTCCTTCATACTGCTCTATACAGGGTATTTCTACTTTTACGGTGGGGCTGGGGAGGAGTCCTGAACACCTAGTTGGTGCAAGGGACCTGGTCGCTAGAGAAAGCTTTTCTCCAAGTCTACGTATGGGTGATTTTGGATAATCCTTCAATGCGGAATGTCTAAATTGCATGGTTATCTAACCAGTGCACATTCCAAATGTGGAAAATTAGTATTAGTATTGTATTCCTCAGTTAATGGTGTAAGGAGAAGTTTTGTCTTTACACTTTCACACTGGAGTAAAATAAAATTCCACGCAATACCCACCCTCTTTTCAATAATGTGATATAATTAACAAATATTCAATAGCGTGTGTTTATATATATATATATATATATATATATATATATATATATATATATATATATATATATATATATAATATACCAATTTTTTTTTTTTTTTCTCACAATACGTGTCCTCCTCCAATAAAAGCATTTATAAAAAAAATATTACATCAATATTCTTAACACAAGTTCTCTGTTGAAATTGGGTATTTTATAAACAAAAAATATATAATGGCTGTTTTCATACAGAGTTCTTTAGAATCCTAAATGTAATTTGCGAGGTCCCATTTATACTTAAGCCTTTTGTTGCAGTGCGTTAATGTGCACACGTTAACATGCATTGCTTTAAGGCAGCCCATTCATTATTTATTTACAATGCATTCAAATACCATTTATAATGATGGTAGTGCACAGCGTAGGTACATGAATCCTAAGGGTTTATATGTATATCTTGTTATCAGCAGGGGACCTACTTTCCATGTCATCAGGACAAAGCTGTACCAGCCGCCATCCTGTCTGAGAGTACCCTTACCGGCCTCGGTGACAGTCCTGTTGGATATGGTAGTTTTTAGGGCTTGGCCATAAGAGGTGTAAGTCACCAATCTGTTAAAAAAAAAAAAAACGTTTAGCTATAGAGAGGGGCAAAGAAGATAATTTCTGGCTGATACAGATAATTGTAAGGCATTTGTGCTGCTGTTTTTTAGGAATGTTCTAAATGGAGTGGAGACTGTTAAACATCATGTGTATTATGTTGCTGTCCTATTTGCAATGTACGTTTTTTTAATCTTCTTTTTTTTTTTATATATATTCAGGTACAGGGATGTTGAAAATAGATTTTGTCGGCGAGTTGAATGATAAAATGAAAGGTTTCTATCGAAGTAAATACAATACAGCTTCTGGAGAGGTTCGCTATGCTGCAGTCACTCAGTTTGAGGTAAGGACACGAGGCTTCGGGGATTGATTAGAACAACTTACAGCCTTGCTGTGCCTCGGTACTGCGTTGTTAGTATTGTGAATGTGACATGGAACTGTTCTCTTTACAGGCCACAGATGCACGAAGAGCTTTCCCCTGCTGGGATGAGCCTGCTATCAAAGCAACCTTTGATGTTATTCTCATTGTCCCTAAGGACAGGGTAGCTTTGTCGAATATGGTAAGAATTTCTGCTAACTCCACTACTAAGTTTAAAATCTACATAGGCTGCTCACAAATGTGTTTTTTTTTTTTTTTTCAAATAAATCCAATCGCTTTCATATTGACAATCATGGTATGATAGTTTTCGATAGATAAGGCAGTGTAAATGGTAATGTACAAACAGTTGCCTAAAAGAATGTTAGTGTTATCAGGCTGAGGATTTGCTAATACTGGGTAAAGTCCACAACCGCGCTTGTGTAATGTTTCTCAATTGAATTTTATTCTTTTTGAATAGCTGTCAGTGCATGGGCTTGTATACGGGTGTTTGGTGCTGCATTAATTCTGGCCACATGTTTGACATCTTCACACTTGCCCACACCTCGTTGCTTGCTTCAGCTGCAGACTAAACTCCAGATGCTGCATCTTAGGCTCAGATAAGCTCTCAGCATAAAAAGCAGTTGTTTACAAATGACTCAAGTATAGTGAATAATTCATCTTTATATACACCTCTTACATTCCAGTTATCTGGGAGCACTCATTTGTAACCCACACAGATTTATGTTACCTCCCTATCTGTAACAATGCATGCTCCGTAACTAAAAGCAAGCAATTTTTATTTTATCGGCAAAGTGGTTGTAAAGTCACATCTATTCTTTAATCATCCCTTTAGGGACATTTTAAAAACATTTTTTTATATATTTTTATTATTATAATACTGAATGCCTTCTTTGCCCAGTTCTGCTGTGTGATCACATGTGCGTCCTCTGCTACCCTTCTAGATCCTAAGGAAGTACAGTGGGAGGGGCTGAGATTCTCTTCTGGCATATGCAAGCTAGCAGAGGGAGGATGTGACCACACAGCAGAGCTGGCCAAAGAAGGCATATAATGTTACTTTACAACCACTTTACCAAAGGGGAGGAGTAACTGCAGCAAACTACCCAATCAAGACGGGAGGGGTGATCGGCTGCACAAAGACTATGGAAATCACAGGGGGAGAGGGAGTGGAGAAGGCACAGACACTGAGCAGAGCGAGCATGATAATGGAGGGATGTAAACTAACCATGCTATTATGGATCAGCAGCCATGATACAGAGGGGAAGACAGGAACACTTTGCACTTATGCACTTTATGGGTGACGGGTGCACTTTATGGGCACCGATGTGGTGACAGTTGGGTGACAGGTGCAATGGGGGAGATAAGGGCGATGCGACAGGTACTCTTTATTGTGTGGTGCTTTGTGCAGTACAAGACGCACACAGATTGGTAACTCACTGCTCCTGACTCTTCTCCCCTCACACTGGAAATGGTGTTTGCGGAGAGAAGAGCCGGTAACAGCCAGTTACCAGTCTGTATTTAAATTTTGTGATCGACTGTGAATTGATCACAGCCGATCACGTGGTAAACGGCCACCGACCATTGGCACAAAGTGCACCTGTCACCCATCGTACAGCACATCAGCAGCATGTCCAAAAAAGTTTATAGCAGGGAGGAGGGGTTCCAGATGCTTTCCATAACTGATGAGTGCAGCGGGGAGTTCTCATCAGATTCCGAGTCAAATTCAGTATTTGAACCAATTGATAGCAGTGGATCGGCAAAGGATTCAGAGGAAGAATGGGTCCCTCCTAAAAGGGCACGGCTCTCTGTAAACCAGGCAGCCACCAGTAATAGACCCCAGGATCACATTTCCAGGCCCAGTACCAGCGCTGCCACCAGCGATGGACCCCAGGATCAAGTGCCCAGGCCCAGCTGCCTTCCGACTCGGATCAGCAGTATTCACCATTTCACTGCACAGCCAGGTGTGCAAGTCAATACCCCAAATTTCTCAGAAATTTATTGTTTTTATCTATTTTTGCCCAACGCTTTGCTGCAATTTTTTTGTGGACCAGACCAATCTTTGTGCCCAGCAGCATATTGCCAACAACCCCCAATCATCATATGCTCGTCTGTTTGAGTGGAGAGATTTGACTTTGGAGGAGTTAAAAATTTTTATGGGACCCACCCTAAACATGGGGGCTTACAAAAAAAACTAAATTAAGGACATGCCTACTGGTCCACCAACCCCAGCCACCACAAGCCCATTTATTCTGCCATAATGTCCAGGTCCTGATATGAGATGATTATGCGCTTCCTTCACTTCAGCGACAACAGCCAGTACCCTCCTCGAAATCATCTAAATTATGATAAATTAAGTTCGCCCACTCAATTTTTTTTTTCCCCCCCAAAAGATTTGCAGAACTCTGTCCCCGATCAGCAAATATGTGTGCATGAGTGCCTTGTACCCTTTTCAGGCTGGCTAGGAAAAAAACAATAATATTCTTAGCAAAAGGGCGAGATACGGAGTAAAATTGTATAAGCTTTGTGAGTCACGAATTACCTGTATGCATTCTGCCTATATGAAGGAAGCGAATCCTAGCTCCAGCCCCCTGAGTGCCCGGCCTACATGGGCACAACTGTATGGGACCTGCATTTTTATAGCACTGATCACTGTATTGGTGTCGCTGGTCACCAAAAGTCTCACTTGGGGTCAACTTTGTCTGCCGCAGCGTGGCAGTCCTGTTAAAAAAAAAAAAAAATATATATATATATTATATATATATATATATATATATAATATATATATAAATACATTTAAAAAAAAATTGTAGCGCAAAAAATAACCACCGCAGAGGTGAATACCACCATTAGAAAGCTCTATTTGTGGGGAAAAAAGGACACCAATTTTGTTTGGGTACAACGTTGGACGGCCGTGCAATTGTCAGTTAAATGTGCTCAGTTCTGTATCGAAAAAATAGCCTGGTCATTAAGGGGGTAGATCCTTCTGGGGCTAAAGTGGTTAAAGCAGACAAGTTCATGTAAATGTGCACTGCATGGTGCCATCACGCAAATTATTATTATTTTTTTTGTCTTAAATGATTTTAGTCGACTAAAATGTACTGGAGATTTTAGTAGACTAAAATGGGAATAAAACTAAAATGCTGTTTTAGTCCTAGGACTAAGACTAAAACTAAATCGAAATTTGCTGCCAAAATTAACACTGCTCATGTGATCAGGTGTGATCGATTTTCAATGATTGGCACCATAGCTTGTAGACTCTAACTTTCATAGAGATAAAATAATATACACTGATTTTGGTTATTTTTACCAAAGATATGTAGCAGTATAAATTTTGGCCAACATTTATGAAGAAAGGGGGTGAAAGTGGTTAAGAAGCATTTCTCATGCTTTTTTCATTAAGATTGCTGCCGTTGGCAAGATTTTCACCTTGCCACCTGGTTGCTGTCTTGCTCCCTACAGACTTTTTTTATAGGTTTACAAACAATGTAAGAGAAATCTAAAAACAAAAGGCAAAACATACACTAAAGACACAGTAGCCATACATTCCCATCACAATCTAGCCAAGAGCAGCAGCCACCAACAGAATGATGATGTATAATAGTTACTTCAGAATTGGGAATATGACAATCATAATAAACTGTTAATCCTGGAAATCTACATGACGCTACTCGCATTCCGTTTTTCACAAGGGGCAAGGAGTAAGGCAAAGCTTTATAATGAAAAACATAGCAAGTGTATTGATAAAAACAATGCCACTGTCTCAACCAAGTAAAAGTGCACATCTGCTATAGAACTAACAGATGGGTACATACACCAAGGGGTTTGGTAGCTATAGAGATGTAGCTAAGGAACTTGGAGCAAAGTGGTTTGTTCTTGGCTCTAGCATTGAAGTATCCATAAGGACACTATGGCTAATGGAGCTAGACTGGGGGTCTGCAGCCATGGATCACATAGCTCAAATTTGCAGGGGTACTATAAGTAGAGTGGAGTCAATCTCCTATGGGTCAATTTGGCCTGTGCTAAAAGGGCGTGCTGGAGGTATTGGAAAAATCTGTGAGAGGAAATACTAAACTCACGCTGCTGGTCCTCAAAGGATTTTAGTTGATTCTGTGTAAAAAATTGATAAAATTGCACCGCCTTAGAATACCAATGGTCAAAGGCCTGTAGCTTGCGCAACACCTCAAAATGTCCTCCCTCCCAGATAGGTGAATATTGAGAAACGCCATCATATATCCTGATCGGTTTAATTTCACACCACACTTGATTCATTCGTTTCAATGACCGTACCGTGGGGAGTCCCAAAACCCACCCGCCTCCAATTGGGCCAAGAGATGGTATTTGACAGCTCAAGAGAATAAGATAGCTTAAAGAGGAGTTCCCCTTAAAAAAAAAAAAAAAAAAAAATGTAAAAGTCAGCAGCTACAAATACTGCAGCTGCTGACTTTTAATAATCAGACACTTACCTGTTCCAGGGTCCAGCAATGCGGGGGAACGAAGCCCCGCTCACCCCCCCCCCCTCCGCTCAGCGGCGCCAGCATTCTAACTGAGGGCACGTCGCTGTGGCTTCACACCCGGGCACGTGGCTGTGGCTTCACACCCGGTCACCCACTGCACGAGCGGCGCCGCACCGTGATTGGCCGCGCAGTCATCTGGGACCTGTCACGTGTCCCAGATGACTGACAGAAGGGAGGGGGCAGAGCTGAGCCCTTCCTGCGCCAAGGGGAAGTGATGTCGCCAGCCCAGGCACTGAAGGAGGCAGACTACGAGGGACCCCCTAGCAACAGGCATTTAGAGGTGAATTTAAAAAAAAAAATTCCAAATGTGTTTTTTTTTTTATTTTTTATCTTTTTTAGGAATTGTAATGATTTTTTTTTTTTTTTTTTTTATGCGCAACACCACTTTAATTGGGATCAGTTGTGTTTGTGATTTCCCATCCTGCAAAGTGCTGCAGTCCACACAGCCAGGAAATATAGTCTCGCATGTGGTACAGGGGGACCCCTGCTATCTTTTTGCCAGTTGTAAGAGAGGCAATCGAATTCTGAGATTTCTACTTTTTCAGATAAGGGAGTCCAATCTGTCATCTGTGTGGGAACCACACTAGGGAATTATGCAAAATGTGGACTAACTGTGGTGCCCAAACCATTTCAGTGAGGTTTGTCCGCCCCACCACAGACCAAGGCTTTGCCTTTAAGGTTAAACCTATCTAAGAGTGGCTGCAGATTATACCGTAAACCTTCCACATTGGGATGTACCCTACCCTTATCTGCCATGTCCAATATGGAAGCAGCAATTGCTGGGAGTCTAATTGCAGGAGGATAGATTTTAAATTTGTTTTGTTTTTCAAGATGTTTACTTTCTTGCTCCAATTTTGTACCCTGTTCTGTAGAATCTAATTGAGCGCAAGGCATACCCTGAGGACAATAACTTGGTGGAAGTCAAGTTTGCTCGCACACCTATTATGTCAACCTACCTTGTGGCCTTCGTGGTGGGAGAGTACGACTTTGTTGAAGCTCGTTCTTCGGACGGAGTGCTGGTCCGTGTTTACACTCCAGTTGGGAAAGCTGAACAGGGAAAGTTTGCTTTGGAGGTGGGTTCTGTTTTTGGGTCTGCTGATTTTTTATTTTTTTTGTTATTAATTGGTCCCCCACCAACCACTTGTGTGTATTGCTCCTTCAGGTTGCTGCTAAAACTCTGCCTTTCTATAAGGATTACTTCAATGTGCCCTACCCTCTTCCCAAGATTGACCTCATCGCCATTGCAGACTTTGCAGCTGGTAAAGTTTTTACTAACTGGCATGCTGTACAGGTGACACCATGTCTCCTGCCCTGCTTCGCTTCCTTACTCTCGTTTTTGTTTTTTTACAGGAGCCATGGAAAACTGGGGCCTGGTCACATACAGGTACATATATGCTTCCCTGTCCTCTTCTGGGACCTTGGTTTACTAATAGCTATGTAGTTAAAGCGATAATGTCTTGTTTTTTATTTAAAAAAAAAAATATGGTATACTTGCCTGCACTGTGCAGTGGTTTTGCAGAGCAACTTGAGTCCTCCTCGGGTCCCACATCAGCGTTCCTGGCCCCTTTTTCCTGTCGCCAAGTAGCTTGCTATGGGGGTTCCCAAGCTGAGCCGCTGCTGTATTGTCCATTCACGCACGGAACCGTGGCTCGGCCCCACTCCTTCCATCTCACTGATTGGCTCAGTGGCTCCTTCTGCTGCCAAAAGCCAATCAGGAGTGCGAGTCCCCGGACAGGCAAGGCTTTCTTGGACATTGCTGGATTGAAAGGGGGCTCGGGTAAGTATTTGGGGGGCTGCTGCACACAGGTTTTTTTTTTTACCTTCATGCATAGAATGCATGAAGGTAAAAAAACCTTGTGCCTTTACAACCACTTTAACACTTGCATTCCTTTTTGTTTCTGCCATACAGATTTTTCTTCTCTTCCAGTAAACTTAAATTGCCTTTTCTTGTGAGCATCTCATGAGGCTAAATATCGCCATGCCCAAAAGCTTGTTCTTGCACTTTTTGTTATTTATATCCTGATTATCACAAGCAGTGTTTAGATCTTTATATCACATGAGAAAACCACTTTCTATATGGCTGCCTTTTTACATGAGATGTTCCCTAAAGACTCGCAATATGTGATGGGGAGTGTTACCTTTGATGCATTAAAAAGCACAAAGGCAGCCCATAGATGATTCGGTTTTTGCCCTTTAAACTCAACCAGCAGGTTGAGCAAAACATATCTGACTCGATTCGCCCATCTACACATTCGAGGGGCATGGGGGAATCCTTCCGTTGAGCTATTGTATTCTGACAGCGTGGAGGGAAAATCTGTTAGGCCGGTTGTACAGAAGTTGATTAGTAGATCGACTGCTCTAAAACCACCTTTCCCATACATGGATCTAAGTTTGGCCAGTCCCTACTGAACAAGCTGAATTGCAAACCATGTATGGCCAGCTTAAAACTGATCATGGTTAACCATAGAAGTCAGATTATTATTTTTGATACAAGCATCAAACGACAAGCAGAATATTTCTATGATATAAGCTATAGCCAACATACACCTATAGCTATTTCAACTAGGGTAGATTAAACGGACAAAACTGAAAGCACTTGATAAGTCTATTCAACAGGAAGGTTAACTGAACAAAATTTTTAAGCATACCATGCAAAAAGTAAAAAGTTCTCACGCATACCTGCTTGACAAAAAAATTCCACCATGTAAGCTTTCTTCTTCCTTCTTTTTTTTTTTTGCCTTGCATATTTCAGTGTTTTTCTGCAAATTAAAGCTTGTTTGGCTGTACTTCTTCTGTGGATCACAGAAGTGCAGTTTGTTCTGCACTCCTGTGAACCACTTTAAATAGACAGCGTGCTGAAGTCTGCTGTCAGCGGCCCTCACAGAGCTGGTCCAGGCTCAGAAAGATTGCGACCATATGGTCGTGATCCACCCACATGCCTGGACCGGTACCCGACTCAGCCTCTCAGCGAGCCTCTAAGAGCTTGATCTGTTCGCCCCATCACAGCCCAGTGCTCCAGTGAGCATGGGGGGGGGGGGCAGATCAGACAGGGGTGACTGACAGTCACCAACTCTCTGCTCGGAGCTCAGAGAACCGAGCGTTTGGTGGTCTCTGATCGCTTGGTTCTAATTTTTGGGGCTGGCGGGGATCATGTGATCGCGGGTGGGCATGAGAACAAGAGCGGGGATTTGTGTGTGTAAACACATTTGTGTGAGTGTGCTTAATTTTCAAAATCCAGAATACTGTATGAAACTGCGTGTGGTGAAAGAACTCTAAGATTTTTTTCCCAAACTGTCTGTTTCAGGCTGGATCAGACTGCAGTCGAAGTCTGACACTGGTACTGTTTATTGGCCGACAATTGTGTGCCGTTTGTATGCAAGACGAGTTCATGGCCAACACCCTTCAGGACAAAAGCCTGACGCTTTGTCTGCGGAAAATCTGATCGTGTGTACGAGGCTTTAGTCTGCAGACACACAGCAGGAGATGGTCAGAGACTGCAGACATGCTATAGCAGTTGTTGGAAGCTGGGGGCATAATTTAATGCTGAATTACAGAAATCAACTCCTTTTTGTTAAAAAAAAAAAATTGCAAATGAAGGCACGCTATTCATGTCACCTCCTGGGCTTGGCACTATTTATATCTGACAACTTTATAGTACTTCCAGAAGACAGCTATTGCTGTAGTGCTAGGCGCCTGACGCTGCTCCTTCTGGGCTATGCATCTGAAACAGTACAGTTGCTGTAGCTGCTATGCCCTTCACTCCTGCCCATTCACAGAAACCTTTGTATTTTGTGAATGTATTCACATAATACAAAGGCTTCTGTAAATGGACAGCAGAGGGGGAGGGGTTCAGCATAGCTGCTTTGTGTGCCTCCTTTTTCTCCCCTCTCAACCCCCAGTGTCTTCAGTGCAATAAACCTGCCTGATATAAGTAGAGAAAAGCCCACGTGATGCCATGCAGCTCTTTGTATTTGACTTAGTGTGCCTTCACTTTTTACAGTACTTTTCATAGTAAATGCCTCCTAATAGCTTACTATTTTTTTTTTTTTATCTTGACTGTAGGGAGACAGCTCTGCTTATTGATCCAAAGAACTCCTGCTCTTCCTCCCGGCAGTGGGTGGCACTAGTTGTTGGGCATGAATTGGCGCACCAATGGTTTGGTAATCTAGTCACAATGGTAAGCATGTTTTTTTATTTTTTATGAAAACTGTAGTATTTGGAATTACCAATTATGGGTCCATGTTACCTAAAATGTAAAGCTTGCATGCACTTTCACAGTTTGAAACGCCATGCTTGGGTATAAGGATGCATAAATTATTTTTCAGAAAGTGTTTGTTCTGGCTTATTGTATGAAAGTTTACATGAAAGCAAGTCTTCATGTGACCATTTTCCCGCTTTATGTGCCATATTTTTGATTGTATGTCATATACAAATGTGTAGCTTCGCTCTATAGTAGCAGTCTGCATTGTGGATAGCTTCCTTACTGAACTAACTACTGAGAGAAAATAAACCACTTAAAGTGGAGGTCTGCCCAAAAAAAAAAAAAAAATTTAAAAAGCCAGCAGCTACACGTACTGCAGCTGCTGGCTTTTAATAGGCCACCTACCTGTCCTGGAGTCCAGCGTTGTCGGGTTACCACAGCTGATGTTTCCATCAGCTGACGGGTGCTGCCACTGCCGTTGCGGGTAATGGAACCCGGCAGTGTAGCCTAACTGCTTCACGCCGGGAACCCTACTACGCATGCGCGAAGCCCCGCTCCTCTCCTACTGGCCCCGCGACAGGTGGAGGAGGGAGCCCCACGGTGATGTCCTGGACCATGGCGTGGACTGCCAGAAGTGGGAGCAGGATACCTGTCAGACAAGTATCCTGCTTTCCATGAAAAGAAAAACGGCAGAGTGTGTGAGAAAGTTGCCAATTGTGGCACCGGAGGGGGAGAGGAGACAAATGAGTGGAAGTTCCACTTTTGGGTGGAACTCCACTTTCAAATTTTAACCTTTTTTTTTTTTTTTTTTTTTTAATCTTGTGATTCCCTGTGTTTGTAAAAGCCAGCCTAGTGGCTGAATTGCTTTTACGCCGCCCACCGGGCAGTGAAGGGAACCTTGGCACTCCAGATGTTTTGGAACTACATTTCCCATGATGCTCATGCACTCTGCAGTGTAGTTGAGCATCATGGGAAATGTAGTTCCAAAACATCTGGGGCGCCAAGGTTCGCCATCACTGCTCTAGGCTCTCCCATGTAATCTGATCCAGCTGTGCCACCGGTTACCATGGAGCTTGCCGTGGACTGGATGGTCCCCGGCCATCTCTATGGGTCTGGGAGGCCAGAAGCGACGTCACTTCACTTCCACTTCTGGCATATGTAAACACTGCCGTTTTGTCTCTTCATGGAAAGCAGCGATAATTAATACATTTTTGTATCTCCTTTTGCGGGGTCTCCATAAAAAGGACCTATCATGCCTTATTTCTATCACAAGGGATGTTTACATTTCTTGTGATGGGAATAGGTGATAAAAAAAAAAAAAAAAAAAAAATTATTAAAGGGAAAGTGTAAAAGTGTTTTTTTTAACACTGTCCCAGTCCACGCTGTGCTCGTGCACAGAAGCGAACGCATACGTAGTTCGCACCCACATATTTAAATGGTTTTCGCACCAAACTTTATAGCAAAAGGAATAATTCTATCTCTAGACCTCCTCCGTAACTCTAAACGGGAAACCTGTAAACCTTTTCAAAGCATCGGCTATGGAGGTTTTTCTAAGTACCGTAGTTTGGTGCCATACCACAAGCGTTTGAAAAATCGCTGTGTAAATACCGTGTGACATAAAAAAATTGCAACACCCACCATTTTATTTTCTAGGGTCTCTACTTAATATATACAGTATCTCAAAGTGAGTGCACCACCCACATTTTTGTAAATATTTTATTATATCTTTTCATTGGACAACACTGAAGAAACTACACTTTGCTACACTTGTACTCACTTTTGTTGCCATTGGTTTAGACATTAATGGCTGTATGTTGAGTTATTTTGAGGGGACAGAAAATTTACACTGTTATACAAGCTGTACACTCACTACTTTACATTGTAGACAAGTGTCATTTCTTCAGTGTTGTTACATGAAGATAGAATAAAATATATACAAAAATGTGAGGGGTGTACTCACTTTTGTGAGATACTGTGTTCTAAGTAATTTGATAAAAAAAATGATTTTTACACGTAGGAGAGATGTCTGATTTAGGCCTGGGCTGGAAGTAGTTGAATATGGATATGATCCGGTTCTCACTAAAATTAAAAAAAAAAAGCAGTAAAGTACAATCACTGTGCTGAACTCTTAACCCTTAAGATGCCCTAAGTTTAACTATTCTTATATATATGTTCCCGCCCCCTTCCTCCTAATTTTTCCAACTAACCTGTATAAAAAAAAGGTGTGTGTATTTACCTATTTTTAATCTGCTGTAGTCCGGTCATGTGATCTCACAGCTCCCCTGTGTCAGTGAGCGACTGCTGCAGGAGTGAGGAGGGAGCGCTAACGACCAGACAAGAGCAGATTAAAAATGGGTAAGTACACCCTCCTTTTATTTATTTATTTATTTAATACAGATTAGGCAGGATAAGTAAGAGGAGGGAGTGGTAACATTTTTAAGAATGGTTTAGTTTTCTTCCACTTTAGGTGCTGTATATAACTTAACAAGCAAGTACCAGATGTTCTCAAATTAGACGTTACAGCATTCGAACTGATGCAACAATTCAGTACTCTTAAAGAGATTGTAAACGATTACCTTGTAAAACAACCCATTTCGTTTACAACTGAAATGAAAGGCAAAGTGTGTGTGTGTGTGTGTGTGTGTGTGTGTGTGTGTGTGTGTGTGTGTGTGTGTGTGTGTGTGTGTGTGTGTGTGTTGTGTGTGTGTGTAAAAAAAAAAACTACATTTTTTTTTTTTTTTTTGGTAACTGCTCACATGCCCTCTGTTCTCAGCTACATAAGAGCTGGGGGAGGTGAAGAAGCCGTACTCTGATCTTCACAGTGAATGGCTGTGCAGCGGTGGCGTGTTAGGACAAGTCTGATCATTGGACGAGAGCACACGGAGTTCCCAGCATAGCTAGAGAACTGACCACAATGTGTTCCCCTGTATAGAGTGGTCAGTTTTTCATAGAGAAGATGGGCTGATGGGAACAGGGATTTCACTCAAAAGGAAAATGAACAGGATACTTTCTCATAACATTGACCCCTGTTGTTTTTGGGCCTGTTGACACATTTCTGTTTTCCTAGTTTATTGCCGTATCATTAATTGCTCAGGGGTGTCCCAGTGTCTATTAATATTCAACCTGTGAGCCTGTAAATTTTCCATATTTATGTGACTCAGACATCATCTAAGCTTAGGTCTTAAGGACTGGATTCTACCTTTTCATATCAATGGGCTACCTACAATATCTATGTGTGAGTCTTGAACTTTTTGGCATAAAGTAGCTGTTTCGCATATTCACTAGACTAGACTTTTGTTCACAATGTTCTCGAAGTTCTACCAGGTTGACATTTTGACCTAATCTGAAGCCAGTTTCAGGCGCAAGGTCCTTCAGGCAAGACTTCCATGTCCCTCAGTAGATGAGAGAGGAAAAAATTTTTATTTTTATTTTTTACTCACAGTAAAATACTTTTCTTGAAGTCCACTAAGGAACACCGGTCCCACCCCTCTGTAATCATGCACTTGGTGCTGCAGAGCTATGGTGTGCTGGTAGAAGTTATCCTGGGTTGGCCTATAGTAGTTTTTGTTTGCCAGTGTCCATTCCTTCTGTAGGCAGTAGTATAACCCAAATTGAAAGATTGCGCCCCTCAATGGACTTCCAAGAAAAGGATTTTACGGTGCGTACAAAAATACTTTTTAATGTAACCAAATGACAAGGGGGCGGGTGTTCTGGGTGGACGTCATATGACAGCTTCCAAGAACGACCACTCTCTCGCCCGCGGGGGCGCACAGCACGGTGGTATCGCCGTGTTGCTAGGACACGGCGCGACCCTGATCTCTGTAGAGCCACGGCTCTTTACATGTGACCGGCTTGACACAGCCGATCACATGGTTAAACACAGAGATGCCGGTAATCGGTGCTCCTCGCCTCACACTAACGATGTGTGAGGAGAGCTGATCAGCGGATACCTAGGTATGTAATCGGGGCACTGATCATCAGTGCCCTGATTCCAATGAGAGCCCACCATCACTGCTGCCCATCAGTGCCGCCTATCTGTGCCACATATCAGTGCTCATCAGTCTCGCCTATCGGTGCCCATCAGTGAAGGAGAAAAATTACTTATTTACAAAATTTACTGACAAACTAAAACTTTTTTTTTTTTTTATTTGATATTTTTGGGGGGAAAAAAACCCCAGAAGTAGTTAAATACCACCGAATGAAAGCTCCATTTGTGTGAAGAAAATTATAAAAATTTCACATGGTTACAGTGTAGCATGACTACGCAATTATCATTCAAATTTGACAGCGCTGAAAACGGGTCTGGGCAGGAAGGGTGTAAGTGCCCTGTATTGAGGTGGTTAATGACCATTCCATTAAATAAAGCAAAAAATTAAAAACTATCCAACATCCCAAAAGCATACCAAATGGAAAAGTATCAAAAAAACTGTCAATGTGAATGCTATGGTTCAGAAAAAACATTTTGATAATCATGGACGTCTTTCACCACACATAGTGTGAATTAGCCCTTAGTGTTGTAGATTTTCTCGTGTAGCTTATTGTACAGTCCACCCTTAGTTTTTACAGATGTTCATGTCTAGAAAAGGCATGCCTTTCCTGTCTTCAACAAATGTGAACATTAAATTCTAATCACTGAAATTCAAAATGATCACAAACTCCATTCAGCAAAAATTCAGACTCCAATCAAAGTGTAAAAATGTGGCCTATGTATCTAGCATGAAAAAACACATGGACAGGTTGTCTGACAAAAAGCTCACACTCCCACCCTCCCAGATTTGTATTGGATGGTGCACAGGCAGTGCCCATCACAGAACCCTGTACCTGGAGGCAGTCTGACCCAATTCATAAAAAAAACATTGTTCTTCAAAATAAAATCCAAAATAATGAAAGCGCAAACATGTTATGCTCATGTTCTGATATTTCAAGTTCATAAGAAAAAACGTTTTTACATTTGTCATATTGTTTTGTTAGAATTGTATTTAAAGAGGAAGTAAACCCCCCCCCCCCCCAAACCACTTTGGCCTACAGGTAAGCCTAGATTAAGGCTTACCTGTAGGTCCAATAAATATCTCCTAAACCTACATGGTTTAGGAGATATTTATAAAAAAAGAGGCATCGCTGTCTACGGCGCATGCGGCGTAGACAACGGCGCACTGCGCATGCCGAGTTCATGGCGATATGCCGCTTTCCTGCGCATGCGCGGGAGTGACGTCATCGACGCTCCAGCGAATCACAGCGCTGGAGCGGCGAGACCCAGAAGTCACTCCTGTATCGATGGCGGAGGAGGATGTGGACGAGGGGAGCTTCGGGGGCTTCGTTCTAAGGTAAGTTATTCATAATGAGCTAGTATGCTATGCATATTAGCTCATTATGCCTTTGCCTTGCAGGTTCGTTTTTTTTTTTTTTTTTTTTTTTTTTTTTTGTGAGGAGGGTTTACTTCCTCTTTAATGCAATTATTTGCTCATTTGTTAATGTACAGTATCTATACAGTTCTGTTCGATTCTGAAGGTTTCTCCAATCTTGTGTTACACTCTTAAAGCGTTGGTAAACTCTGCTTTTGAACTTGTACACACAGGTAAGCCTAGGACTTTACCTGTAGGTACAGTGAATATCTCCTAAACTTACACTGTTTAGGAGACATTCACACTGGAGTTGTGCCGTAAACTGTGACTCCTCTGCGGATGCGCAGGAGCAACCTTCATCACGGTGTAGCTATTCAAAGGATCGGAGCCAGCGAACCCATAAATAAGACCGGGGGAAGATGGAAGCCTTGTCAGCCGTGACAGCGCACCACCTGGAGGGCTTTGTTCTAAGGTAAGTATTTCTTAATGTGCTAGTATGTGAATGTATTAATATAAAAAAAAATGTTTGTGTATATGTATGTATTTAAATGGTTTTCGCACCAAACTTTATAGCGAAAGGAATAATTCTAGCACTAGACCTCCTCCGTAAATCTAAACGGGAAACCTGTAAACCTTTTCAAAGCATCGGCTATGGAGGTTTTTCAAGTACCGTAGTTTGGTGCCATACCACAAGCGTTTGAAAAATCGCTGTGTAAATACCGTGTGACATAAAAAAAATTGCAACACCCAGTTTGTAAGTTGGATGTTTGTAAGTAGGGGACCCCCTGTGTGTGTATATATGTGTGTGTGTGTGTGTGTGTATATATATATATATATATATATATATATATATATATATATATATATACACACATACACAGGGGGTCCCCTACTTACAAACATCCGACTTACAAACAGAGGGAGACAACAGGAAGTGAGAGGAAATCCACCCCTAGGAAGGGAAATTCACTCCTGTAAGAGTTATTATGGGAAAAAGGGGTCTCCACTGATGCTTTATCACCAGTCCATGTTTCCCTAACAACCCAAAATTTTCAAAATCCAATTGTCATTGGGACAGAAGGTGAGGTGAAATCTTCTGACCGGTGCACAGACAGCAAAACAAATGTTACAGGGGTTCTAACATAGAGGAGGGTTATCTAAAAAAAACAAAAAAACGTAAAAATAGATTTTTTGGCTGGAGCTACACTTAAAAAAATGTACCTGTTCCAACTTACAAACAGATTCAACTTAAGAACAAACCTACAGTCCCTATCTTGTTTGTAACCCGGGGACCCCCTGTGTGTGTGTGTATACACACACACACACACACACACACACACACACACACACACACACACACACATTATTATTTTTTTTTTGAAAGGCCCTGGTTTACTATCGCTTTAACAAAGATAGCCACAGCAGGGTTTTGTGACGGGGAGGTAAAAGTTGTAGATTTATTTTTAAATCAATTTTTTTTTAAACCCTCTCCTTTAAAATCCTCAATTACATCTTCACCTTCCTCTGTGATGCTGTATATGCACCCTACATGAACAGTACTACAGATCATTGAAGTTTTTGAGCAGCAGGCACTGATTCAAAGGATTATTTAACATGTTTTATATTCTCTTTGGCAGGAATGGTGGACCCATTTATGGCTGAATGAAGGCTTTGCTTCCTGGATTGAATATCTCTGTGTGGATCACTGCTTTCCAGAATATGACATATGGACACAGTTTGTCTCTGCAGATTATACCCGTGCTCAAGAACTGGATGCACTGGATAACAGCCATCCGATAGAGGTTAAATTTTTTTTTTTTTTTTTTTTTTTTTGTGATTATTTGAAACAGATCGAAATGGGTAATTCGTAAAAAGTTGATATCTTTTTAAAACCTTTATTGGGGGATACAGTTATCCATTGGGGTATTGGCCCATTCACTAGAAAAAGACACCAAGCCAAACGGTAAAAGCTGCTTTTGAATTTGTCCCTGGTGCATCTCCCTGCTTTCCAGCAGTTTCACACAAGGCCCCAAGCGTACACTGCTAAAAACTCAGTCTGATAGTGTACTGAGCTCCAGTTTTAATTGCTGTGGTTGGCAGATATCCAGATTTACTTACAATGCATTGTTCTTTTCATCAATATCCATAATTATTTGATCCCCTGCAGGTTTTGTTGCAAGTTTGCCCACTTACAAATAAAGGAAGTGTCTACAATTATCATTTTAAATGAGAGACCGAGATCAATCAAAAATCCTGAAGAAGCACATCATACAAATGTTATAAATTAAGTTGCAGTTTGGTGAGTAAATTAAGTATTTGATGCCCTACCAACCAACAATAATTCTGGTTCCCACAGACTGGCTACAGTATGTGCTCATGTGGTACACAGATTAGTCCTGTGAATTTAAGAAGACAACTCGTTATGTCTATAAAAAAAAACCTGTCCACAGAATCTTTCTTCCATTCAAACCCACCATCATGGGCAAGACCAAGGAGCTGTCAAAGGACGTCAGACAAGATTGTAGACGTGCACAAGGCTGGAATGGGCTACAAGACCATCAGCAAGAAGCTTGGAGAGAAGGAGACAACTGTTAAGGTGATTATTCGCAAATGGAAGAAATGCAAACTACCCTTCAATCACCCTCGGTCTGGAGCTCCATGCAAGATTTTTCCTCATTGGGTAAGGATGGTCATGAGATGATCAGCTCAGAACTACATGGGAGGAGCTTGTGAATGATCTCAAGGCAGTTGGGACCACAGTCACCAAAAAAAAAATTTTGGTAACTAATTTCAAAGCCGCCATGGATTGAAATCCTGCAGCACCTGCAAGGTCCCCCTCCTCAAGAAGGCACATGTACAGGCCCATCTGAAGTTTTTCCAAAGAACATCTAAAAGGATTGGGAGAAAGTGCTGTGCTTAGAGGAGACCAAAATGTAGCTCTTTGGCATTAACTTGACTCGCCGTGTTTTGGAGGAAGAAAAATGCTGACCATGACCCTAAGAACACCATCCCTACAGTCAAGCATGGAGGTGGAAACATGCTTTGGGGAGGTTTCTCTGCTAGTGGTACAAGCCGACTTTGCCGCATTGACGGGCCAATGGACGGGGCCATGTATTGTAAAATCTTCCTTCAGCCAGAACATTGAAGATGGGTCTTCAAGCATGACAATGACCCAAAACATACCACCAAAGTAACAAAGGTAGGGGCTCAAGAAGAAGCATGTTAGGGTCATGGAGTGGCCTAGCCAGTCTGAAGATCTTAATCCTATAGAAAATTTATGAAGGGAGCTGAAACTTCGAGTGGCCAAGCGACAGTCAAGAAACCTTAAGGATTTAGAGAAGATCTGTAAAGAAGGGTGAACCAAAATCACCCCCCCCCCCCCCCCCCCCCCCAACCCCCCCCCCCCCCCCCCCCCCCCGGAGATGTGTGCAAACCTTGTAACAGACCTACATGAAACATCTTGCCAACAAGGGTTTCTCCACCAAGTCATGTTTTTGCTTGGGGATCAAATGCTTATTTTACTCACTGAAGTGCAACTCAATTTACAACATTTGTATCGTGTTTTTTCTGGATTTTTGGTTGATATTCTGTCTCTATCATTTAAAATACACCTATGATAAAAATTATAGACCCTTCACTTCTTTGCAAGTGAGCAAACTTACAAAATCTTTTTATTTTTATTTCCGCACTGTAGATACTTTATAATACACAGTTCTTCTTGCAAACATTTGTATAAATGGAAAACCATAAGCGAAACCGAGCGCTCCAGCCTGTTTATCCTCAAAACCATTTATTTTATTAAAAAAGGTGGTTACTAACTATACTCACCAACAGATGCATCAAAGCTTGTCAAAATATTACAACCTCTCCAAGACCTCGATACATCACATCTCCCAGCGGGATGCTAAAAATCCAAAAAGCTATGATAAAAAGTTCAAAAGGTTAACATGTTTCGAGGGACTTCCCTCTTTCTGAAACTTTGTACGGGCAGGCAGTTTAACACTGACAGGAAGAATTGATTAACTAGAACAGCACTCCATAGCGCCATGGTAGTTCATTGAGAACTACAAGCTGACAGCCGCAAAGGCGCACGTTACTTGTTGTTTTTGCATTCACAGAACTCTGTGACTAGATAATGCGACCAGACAATGTGTTTTTTTTTTTTTTTTTTTTTTTTTTTTTTTTAAGATTGTGACAACGAGCAGGGGCGGGGGGAGTGGGAGCTGGTGCATTTGTAACATGTTACACCCTGAATATGGGTGTAACATGTTACAAAAGGTGAACTTGTCCTTTAACCTTGGGTGCAAAATCTCGTCAATTGCAAATCTTTTCATGGTTTCGAAAGCAATTTTTCTTCCTTATATTCATTCAGTGACTCTGTTAGTAGTTTCATGTACATGTAAGTATATTGCCACTTACAGGAGGATTGATCACTAGGTAAAAATTGAAAATGGGCCAGTTCCTTCCAATGGCTGTACCCCTGTACCTGCTTTATTTAGCTTGGTGTCCTAATGAGGTAGATTCTGTGGGTCAATACTTCTCATGTATGGTAAGGTAAAGAGGTAGTGCTGCGCTGTATAATAAAGCTGTAGAGACTAAGGTATATTAAATAGGTATGCACACAAGTAAGTGCTGATTATGCAGAAGATAGTGGATGATGTGAATTTTTTGCTTAAATCACATAAAATCGCATAAACGTGACATAGCTTAAAATTGCATAAAATTGCATGAAATCGCATAAAACATCATATTCAAAGGATAAATCCGTGAAAGGTGTGAATTTTTGTGCATAAATCACATAAAATCGCATAAACGTGACATAGCTTAAAATTGCATAAAATCGCATGAAATCGCATAAAACATCATATTCAAAGGATAAATCCGTGAGAGGTGTGCAGAGGTGTATCAAGTGAGAATGATGTGGGTTAATCACATAAAATCATATAAAAATGACATCTCTTAAAATTGCATAGAAACGCATAAAAATCGCATAAAGTTGCATCAAGCGTCACATTAAAATAAGGTGAATCTGTGATGGGCGTGCATAGAGTGCTGCGGTCAAGTACAAGTGGTTAAAAAATATGACACATAAAATAGTCGCAATAAAAATTGCATCGGTGCATAAAACCAACTAGGTGGATAAGGATGTGTAAAAGGTAAGCATAGCCAAAAAAATTGAATACAATCAATAAATAAGTAATGCAAAAGTGCAAGAACAGTCCGTGGGGGTGAGCCCTTTCCTAGTGTGGGCAAAGTGTGGTTTGCTATGGCGCTGGTGACAAATCCTGGTGGGGTATAACGGTATCGGTGCTGGTGGTTATTGTGACCAGTAGCTGCAGGTGGTTCCTGATCTTCCGTGGAATATAGTAATGGATGTACCCTTACCTTACCGCTGTAAGGTAACAGCGTGTATATGTGTTAGCTGGTTCTCAATGGGGCTTCTGTGTCCTATGGCGGGCGGCTCCCTTTAAATCCAGGTGTTTGGGCGTCTCTTTTACTGGGGTGTACGCTCTAGTTCAGGTGTATGTGTCTCGCAAAAATGGATAAGGAGAGGAAGGGTCTCGATAGTGTAGTACGTTTTTAAAAGGTTTTATTCAATACAAGTAAAATACAGTAAACTCACATTTATGTTGCTCAAAATTGCATGGGATAAACGAGCATCGAGCTCGTACCTCGCTTCCGGTAACTAGTGTCCCTTTACGCGTATTCGTCACTGTCACATGACTTCTTCAGAGGACCTCTGAAGAAGTCATGTGACAGTGACGAATACGCGTAAAGGGACACTAGATACCGGAAGCGAGGTACGAGCTCGATGCTCGTTTATCCCATGCAATTTTGAGCAACATAAATGTGAGTTTACTGTATTTTACTTGTATTGAATAAAACCTTTTAAAAACGTACTACACTATCGAGACCCTTCCTCTCCTTATCCATTTTTGCGAGACACATACACCTGAACTAGAGCGTACACCCCAGTAAAAGAGACGCCCAAACACCTGGATTTAAAGGGAGCCGCCCGCCATAGGACACAGAAGCCCCATTGAGAACCAGCTAACACATATACACGCTGTTACCTTACAGCGGTAAGGTAAGGGTACATCCATTACTATATTCCACGGAAGATCAGGAACCACCTGCAGCTACTGGTCACAATAACCACCAGCACCGATACCGTTATACCCCACCAGGATTTGTCACCAGCGCCATAGCAAACCACACTTTGCCCACACTAGGAAAGGGCTCACCCCCACGGACTGTTCTTGCACTTTTGCATTACTTATTTATTGATTGTATTCAATTTTTTTGGCTATGCTTACCTTTTACACATCCTTATCCACCTAGTTGGTTTTATGCACCGATGCAATTTTTATTGCGACTATTTTATGTGTCATATTTTTTAACCACTTGTACTTGACCGCAGCACTCTATGCACGCCCATCACAGATTCACCTTATTTTAATGTGACGCTTGATGCAACTTTATGCGATTTTTATGCGTTTCTATGCAATTTTAAGAGATGTCATTTTTATATGATTTTATGTGATTAACCCACATCATTCTCACTTGATACACCTCTGCACACCTCTCACGGATTTATCCTTTGAATATGATGTTTTATGCGATTTCATGCGATTTTATGCAATTTTAAGCTATGTCACGTTTATGCGATTTTATGTGATTTATGCACAAAAATTCACACCTTTCACGGATTTATCCTTTGAATATGATGTTTTATGCGATTTCATGCAATTTTATGCAATTTTAAGCTATGTCACGTTTATGCGATTTTATGTGATTTAAGCAAAAAATTCACATCATCCACTATCTTCTGCATAATCAGCACTTACTTGTGTGCATACCTATTTAATATACCTTAGTCTCTACAGCTTTATTATACAGCGCAGCACTACCTCTTTACCTTACCTTAATTCCTTGGGATCCGATAGTTCCTATCAGTGCTTTGCCGCAGTATTCCATTAGCCCTATTTATTCACCAGGCAAGCGCAGAGATACATACTATACCACACTTCTCATGTATGGATGTCCTTTTTGTCTGCAGTCAGCCAATAAACATCCTGTCATCTTGGGTACCTGAAAATTAGACATTTCACTGCAACAGCCTGCACTTGACTGTTTTTGGCAGTGTTCTACCTTGATGGTGCTTGCCCTGCTGAGATTGGCATTAGATCTCTACTAGGTTTTATAGCCACCAAACCCAGTTCTCAGGCTGGCCCGGAAGACTTTACCAGTACAGAAGGAAGCTGTGGTTGTCTGCTTTTTACTGTACCTAGGAGTGTTTTATTGCTTTTGACAACCTCAATTTTTATTTGCA